>JAJQKJ010000412.1:0-66530 GCA_029574335.1 Rana kukunoris | reverse complement strand
GTTAATGCTTTGTTGACACCAGTGCCCGGGTTAATAATGCATTTGCTGACACCAGTGCCTGGTTAATGTGTTTGCAGACACCAGTGCTTGGGCTTAATGCCTTTGCTGACACCAGTGCTGGGGCTTAATGCCTTTGCTGACACCAGTGCTGGGGCTTAATGCCTTTGCTGACACCAGTGCTGGGGCTTAATGCCTTTGCTGACACAGTGCTGGGGCATAACTAATGCCTTTGCTGACACCAGTGCTGGGGGTTAATGATATGTTTGCTGACACCAGTGCTGGGGGTTTAATGATATGTTTGCTGACACCAGTGCTGGGGGTTTATGATATGTTTGCTGACACCAGTGCTGGGGTTAATGATATGTTTGCTGACACCCAGTGCTGGGGGTTAATGCCTTTGCTGACACCAGTGCTGGGGGTTAATGATGTGTTTGCTGACACCAGTGCTGGGGGTTAATGATATGTTTGCTGACACCAATGCTGGGGGTTAATGCGTTTGCTGACACCAATGCTGGGGTAACTTAATGTTTGCTGACACCAGTGCTGGGGGTTAATGTGTTTACTAATACCAGTGCTGGGGGTTAATATTGTGTTTTTCTGACACCAATGCTGGGGGTTAATGCTTTTGCTGACACCAATGCTGGAGGTTAATGCGTTTAATGACACCAATGCCGGGGACTAATGATGCGTCTGCTGGGGTTAATAATGAGTTTTCTGACAACAGTGCTGGGGGTTAATAATGCATCTGCTGGGGGTTAATGCGTTTTTTTGCAAGTGCAACCATAGCAACCCTGGTAGTTCTCCCACTGATTTGGACCCTTATATTTTCCTGGTGTGCTGGTGACATACCTCCTTGTTTTTCTGCCACCCTAGGGGGCCCAATACAGTAAGAAGGGGGCTCACAGCAACACATGCTGCCACCACCTGGCTGCAACCCCCTGTCCTCCCCTTCCGCCTGGCTGCAATCCCTCTGTCCTCCCCTTCCGCCTGGCTGCAATCCCCTCTGGTCCTCCACTTCCGCCTGGCTGCAACCCCTCTGTCCTCCCCTTCCGCCTGGCTGCAACCCCTCTTCTCCCCTTCCGCCTGGCTGCAACCCCTCTGTCTCCCCTTCGCCTGGCTGCAACCCCTCTGTCCTCCCCTTCCGCCTGGCTGCAACCCCTCTGTTGTCTCCCCTTCCGCTTCCGCCTGCAACCCCTCTGTCCTCCCCTTCGCCTGGCTGCAGCCCCTCTGTCCCCCCTTCACCTGGCCGCAACCCCTGTCTCCCCACCACCTGGCTGCCAAGCAGGAGGGGGGAGAGAGAAGAAAAGTGACCATAAGGCTGTAGGGTGTGGAGGAAGCCAGTGATTCCATTATTATCATCCAAAGTAAGAACTTATCTCCCCTTCACCTGGCTGCAACACCTCTGTCCTCCCTTCCACCTGGCTGCAACCCCTCTGTCCTCCCTTCCACCTGGCTGCAACCCCTCTGTCCTCCCCCACCACCTGGCTGCCCCCCCGTCCTCCCTTCCACCTGGCTGCAACCCCCCCGTCCTCCCCTTCCACCTGGCTGCAACCCCCCCGTCCTCCCTTCCACCTGGCTGCAACCCCCCGTCCTCCCCTTCCACCTGGCTGCAACCAGCTTTTTCTTTCCTCCACCTGGCTGCAACCCCCCTTCCAACTGGCTGCTCCCACACAGTAATAATTGAAATGATGTGCTTCGATCATCCTGACACCATATTAACCACTGTCCCGTGATGATTGAAGCTCCAACACCAGCCATTGCCCCTACAAATTGCCTGCAAAAATTTGGCAGTGCCCCTCCCGAGATTAGACTCTGGATCCGCCCTGGCTGGAAGGCAGTAGGCAGACGGCATTCATGAGCACTGTTAGGACTGAGACACTAATGAACACTGATACAGGTGGGTGCTGTGTAGCTCCCCCATAATTTCACATATAGCACCCCTTCAGCAGCTGCCTCTGAAAGATATTTGGGTGTGCTGCTACCAGTGACACTCCCTGCCCCTCAGCCTGCCCCTGTGTGTCCAGAGATTGGCAAACAGCATGTCAGGCTACAGGTTGTCATTCCTGTGCCCCGTGCAGCATAAGGGGGAGGGATCCTGGAAGCACCTGCTATTATCCAATCATGCTGTGCCTTTGCTACAATCCCTCCCACTTCTGCTGCCGCCTTGTTTTGATTTCAGGCAGCTCCAGAGGAAAAAGAAGCAGCAAGACCTCCCAGCTCTCCAACTCCCATGTGAGTCTTTTTTCTAATGTATTATTCATGGAGGGGAGAAAGAAGGTTGTGCAGCAGCTTGTAGAGTGATAGGTTTGCGTTTAGTACAGACAGCAGTGTTCTCCAGAGGGGGACGGACAAGGGGAAGACACTCTTATAAGTTATATATAGTGTAATTATCAGGCTGCTAGATCCTCAGCATCAGACAACAGAACACACATACACCTCATACATTGATTTATATCAGCAAAAATCATGTTTATTACAGAGACTTCTGTGATAGGGAGAAACAAATCCATGAGATCTGTGCATTCTGTCCCTTTCCTGTCTCTGCAGCTACCATGTGATGATGTCAGTTGGCAAACCTTTTGAAAATTGTAATGTAGTTTTTTCATTTGGAGCCAGTCAGAGTGGGATGGTGCTCCCGGATTACAATTAAGTGTGTTTAGGCCTATGAATTGTGGCAGCAGCCTCTGGTAAATCCCTGTATGCTCACAGATGTGGTGGTGGCGGCGCACCAAAGTGGGTGTAAAGATCTTAAATATACAGGTGAACTTTTGTTTTATTGCACATGTCACTTTTTTTTTTTGGTGGAGGAACAATGAAATGGCAGCTAATAGCCATCAGGAGATCCGCTTTTGTTTGTAATGCATACATGAATTTAATCTGATGGTTTCAACTTTATTCACTTTTTTTTTAGTTATGTATGCATCACTTTGTTTGCACTCAACACTTTAATACATTTTGCACAGAATATTTAGGTATTTCTCAAAGTGTTTGTTCATTCACACGTAATGCAGTGTGCTGTTTTCTCCGTGTTATTATCATTTTTTTTAAACTTTAGTGAATTACCACTAAGCACTTTAGTTTCTATGCACATTTATCAGATTCTATTTAACCTATTTCTCTAGGCCACTCCCACTGTCGGGTGTTATCTCTGCATGCCCACTATGAACCGTGGTATGCTAAGTGTTCATTTATTTTTTATTTTTGTGTTCCCTAGGTATTTCACAATCCTAGCAACACCCATGCACCACAGTGAGAGGCAGTATTTCACTTTTTCTAGCTAATAAGCAATGGTGGAGGGTGAGGAGATCTGTGGTCTGCAGAGCAATCTTGCATCTCCTGACATTTAGTCTATAGAAGCCTGCTGGGACTCAGGGCTGTCATCATTGGCAGATTGATATGAGAAGAGGAGTTGTTTGTGGTGCAAACTAGGAAGTGGTCTGGGAGAGCTTCTGGTGTTGGCATGGGACAAAGTATGACTGATTCTTTAAATGGCTCTCTGGCTTCTTTGCAGCCCTTAAAGTGGAAGTAAACCCTTTTTTGGCACTTGTACCTACAGGTAAGCCTATAATAAGGCTTATCTGTAGGTACAGTGAATATCTCCTAAACCTGCATGTTTTAGGAGATATTCACGCTGCATGCTGGCGGTGACGTCACCGGCACATGCACTCTGAAGGAACGGTATATCCGTGCCATCGCTTTACAGCTTTGTGCGCGGTGGAGTGACATCAACCCAGCACGGCCAATCAGACAGCTGGAGGACATGAACCTGGAGGGAAGACCAGGTGAAGATGGAGGAGACTGTCAGTGGTGACATCACAGCACTGGAGGGCTTTGTTCTAAGGTAAGTATTTCATAATGTGGTAGTATGTGCTGCAAAGTAACACATTATTCCTTTATTTTGCAGGGTTTAAAAAAAAGCACTAATGAGCACTGATAGGAGGCATTAATGAGCATGTATGCTTCTAACAAGACCTCTGGAGTGTAGGGGTGTTGAAATTAATCGTAGCATCGGTGCATCGCGATTCGACCACCCACGATGCGATTCCGATGCTACAACTTGCATTAATCGATTTTTGATGACGTCATCTGCGCACCGCTGCCCCCCCCCCCCCCCCCCGAGTCAGATTTTTCAGCCGAAAAAAGAAGCTGTGGGCGTTAGCCGCACCTCCTTCCCGCCCCCCGCTGTGCAGACGAACAAGCCGTGGGTGTTAGCAAGGCCTCGTTTCCCGCCCCCCCGCTGGTTCATCCGAATAAGCCATTCCCACCTCCTTTCCCGCCCCCCGCTGACGGCATTCCCAGCCGCCCGTCACCACGTGGAGCGAGTGTCCCCGACAAGTGATGACCCGGTCCCGACTCCCCAGAGCCTTCCTCCTTGGCTCACCATTCCCTTTCACTGTGCACACTGCACAGGCTACTGTGGAAGACCCGAGACAGCCGAGGACTGCAGGCAGCAGAACACTGACAGGACAGAGTTTTCATCATCATCATCATCAGGTACTTACTTGGGGGGATGCACACTGGCAGCAATTGATGGCACACTGGCAGCAATTGATGGCACACTGGCAGCAATTGATGGCACACTGGCACAATTGATGGCACACTGGCAGCAATTGATGGCACACTGGCGGCACACTGGCAGCAATTGATGGCACACTGGCAGCAATTGATGGCACACTGGCAGCAATTGGCGGCACACTGGCAGCAATTGATGGCACAATTGACGGCACACTGGCAGCAATTGATGGCACACTGGCAGGCACACTGGCAGCAATTGATGGCACACTGGCAGCAATTGATGGCACACTGGCAGCAATTGATGGCACAATTGATGGCGGCACACTGGCAGCAATTGATGGCACACTGGCAGCAATTGATGGCACACTGGCAGCAATTGATGGCACACTGGCAGCAATTGATGGCACACTGGCAGCAATTGATGGCACACTGGCGGCACACTGGCAGCCATTGATGGCACACTGGCGGCACACTGGCAGCAATAATGGCACACTGGCGGCACACTGGCAGCAATTGATGGCACACTGGCAGCAATTGATGTCAGCAATTAATGGCAAACTGGTTTATGTATGTCTTATTGTCTTAGTGATTGATTAACGTCGCAACTTTATTGATTTGAAATTGATACCCTTTTTTTTTTGTTTTTTTGTATGATTTTTGCTTTTGCTCATCACTGCCACACACATGCAGCCATGCATTGCACGTGTGGTAGTAATGAGAAAAACTAAAAATCATACAAAAAAAAGTATCAATTAAGTTTTGATGTGAATCAATCACTAAGACAATAAGACATACATAAACCATAATTTATGACACGGCATACATTGTCGCTTGGCAGGACTTTATGGGGACAATGTCCGCAGTCTCTGATCCTCTCTAGTATCATTGTCTGCAGTCTCTGATCCTCTAGTATCATTGTCTACAGTCTCTGATCCTCTCTAGTATCATTGTCTGCAGTCTCTGATCCTCTCTAGTATCATTGTCTGCAGTCTCTGATCCTCTCTAGTATCATTGCCTGCAGTCTCTGTCCATCTCTTGTATCATTGTCTGCAGTCTCTGTCCATCTCTTGTATTATTTTGGGGTCAGTCTGGAGCTCCTCTTTAAGTTGTCTGCTGTGTTTACAGTTTGCTACATGCAGAGAATTTTTTTTTAAGAACAGATGAAAACCGTGCGCAGTAATCTTGATGCATCGTGATGCATCGCGGAATCAAATCGTCGTGTACTTGATAATCGTAATCGCATCGAATCGTGAGACTGGTGAAGATGCGCAGCCCTACTGGAGTGCATTCTATTCTTGATATATATATATATATATATATAGCGTTTTATAATTTGCCCCCCTACTTTTGTCCTTGTGCCCCCCTAAATATGAAAGCTGGAGACGCCACTGCCTAGACAGCTTGAATAGCGGCAGGCAAGTGGCTTCAGGGCAGCCTGCTAGATCAAGGTGAGTGAGAGAGGGAGAGAGAGAGACAGCACTGAGTAGGGCAGCAGTTTCATATTTCATAATATTTCATAATCACCACACCAGCATCTTGATCACCGTTATGCCCCATACCAACATCCTGATCACCACCATACCAGTGCCATGATCAATGCCATATCATCATCCTCATCACTGCCATACGCCCCCTATATTAGTGTCCTAATCATCACCATAACCCATACCAGCATCCTGATCAATTGAAATTCCGAACGTGTATATATACACACACACACACAGACGCACGTGTGTTTGACATTTGGTTTGAGGTGCACACCCTAATGCAATAGGCTGCGCACGCCTATGCCTGGGGACACTATCATTCCAGACAAAGGAGATAATCAACTTGTCCAGTTGTTTAAAAAAAGTGGAAGGAATGTGTACCAGAATTTGTCTGAAGACATACAAAAATTTGGGGAGCACAGACATTTTAACAAGGTTAACCCTTCCAACTGGGGTGAGGGGTAGTGTTTTCCAAGCAGTGCATCTCTGAGTCAGGAGAGACTTTACTGGAGTTAGGTTGAGAGGGATTAACTATGCCAAGTCCCTATGTATCTCTATTCCCAAATATCTGAATTGTGAGACCTTTTGGAGAGGGGTATCTGGGGGTATTGAGGCCTCATCTGGATGTAATGCAAAGATCAGTTAACTCGGGTGCCAGAATATCTATCAAAGATGTCTAAGAGACAGGGCTGCTCCCAAGGAGTCCGATGTGTTCCTAAGGTACAGCGGGGTGTCGCATACAGAGATATTTTCTCCTGGACTGATCCCAGCAGTATACCTCTAACTAGGGGGAAGGAGCGCAGGAGAATTGCCATCGGCTCAATAGCCAATGCGAAAAGGACAGGAGATAATGGGCAACCCTGTCTGGTGTCCCTTGTGTAGATGAAAGGATGGCGAGAGAGTCACTCCAGTGCGGACCCTAGCCTTCGGGGACTTATAGAGAGCCTGCACCCAGGATATAAAGTTAGGACCGAAACAGAAATGACGCAGGACCTCCCACAGATAACACCACTCTACGGAGTCGAATGCTATCTCTTCATCCAGGGAGAACACTGCGTTGAATCAGCTAAGAGAGTCACCAGCACCCATAACAGTGTACAGCCTATGAAGGTTTATATCTGTCCCCTTGCCGGGCATAAAACCGGTTTGGTCTTCGTGAATCATGGTGAACATAACCTCATTAGGTCTTCTAGCCAGAATCTTGGCACCTGCATTAAGTAAGGATATAGGGCGATAAGGGTTGCAAAGTTCTGGGTCTTTACCTGGTTTAGTGACGACAACTATAACTGCCTTTGTCATAGAATTAGGGAGTGGTGTCTTTCACAGTCCCTATGATCATCTCGTGCAGTTTGGGCGACAATTGTTCCCCGTATTGCCTGTAAAATTCAGATGAAAGGCCATCCACACCAGGGGTTTTCCCCCGCATGGAGTCCACCTAGCACTAGCTGAATCTCTTCTAGGGTGATAGCACATCTAAACAGGTCCGAGCCGAGTCCTCACTGAGGGTTGGATAGGGGATCTGCCTGAGAAAGGAGTCCAGCTCCACTCCTGAGTAATCCACCTTAAAGGAGTACAGGGCACTATAGTATAAGGCAAAACGTGCATTGATGGTCACAGGTCTGTTACCAGCATACCATCTGTGTCTCTCAAGCGAGCAATGTTGTTCTCTAGCTAGCCAGGCCAGGAACCTGCCTGTCTTTTCCCCCTGCTCAAAGATGTGCTGCGATTGCGTCAATATTTTGCTTTTTTGCCCAAGCCACCCGCAGGAGCATTATTTCCCGGTAGGCCACCTGCATATCAAGATGGGTGATTGGGTTTTGGGTCAGAATATACTGAGATTCAAGACCAAGGTCCTTAACTTCCACTCCTCCTTGGCATTATACCGGACTCTGGAAATAGAGGTCTGGTAGCACCCCCGGATGTAGGCCTTGAATGCGTCCCACCTATTATGCTGTGCAGTGGACCCTGCATTCGATAACCAGTAGTCAGAGATGCATTTAGAGATCTCGGCTTCTATCAATTCCTCAGAGTTCCAGTAGCGAGAAAGATGCCACAGTCTCTCCAATGGAGGGGGGGGGGGGGGGGGTTGGGTTTTGTAGACACAAGAGCATAGGGCCATGGTCTGATATGCCCCTGAGGAGCATAGTCACCTCCTGCATTTGGGGAAGCAACCCCCCACTGGTATACATCCTAGAGATCGAGCAAAAAAAGGCAGATTGGCAAGTAAAAGCCTGTTCAGCAGGAAATCGCCACCGCTAGACATCCGTCGGGCCATAAAGGGTTGTCCATTTGTTCAGGGGGGAGTCTATACCCATGCATGGAGGGAGTTTATCTAGGGACAGGATAGGAGCCATATTGAAGTCCCCCGCTATAATAAGGTTATCAGTGGGGTAAGTAGTAAGGATAGGGGTCAGATATTTCAGGAGAGACACTGTGGCCGGTGGAGGTATATATAGACCCAAGATCAGCAGCTCAACAGTGTCCACCACAGCATGTACCCTCCGGGTCAGTCTTAACATCAAGCAGGGAGTAGGATAGGGCCTTATGCACTAGTACATACCCAGCAGGGCCGATCCTAGGGTCACATGCGCCTGGGTGCAGAAATATTTCTGGCGCCCCACATGGGTCTGGTCATTGATGGCACAGTTGCTGTGTTTGATGGCATGGCACAGTGGTGACAATTGATGGCACAGTTGCTGTGTTGCATGGCACAGTGGTGACAATTGATGGCACAGTGGCTGCGTTTGATGGCATGGCACAGTGGTGACAATTGATGGCACAGTTGCTGTTTGATGGCATGGCACAGTGGTGACAATTGATGGCACAGTGACTGCATTTGATGGCATGGCACAGTGGTGACAATTGATGGCACAGTTGCTGTGTTTTGATGGCATGGCACAGTGGTGACAATTGATGACACAGTGGCTGCATTTGGTGGCATGGCACAGTGGTGACAATTGATGACACAGTTGCTGTGTTGCATGGCACAGTGGTGACAATTGATGGCACAGTAACTGCGTTTGATGTCATGGCACAGTGGTGACAATTAATGGCACAGTTGCTGTTTGATGGCATGGCACAGTGGTGACAATTGATGGCACAGTGACTGCATTTGATGGCATGGCACAGTGGTGACAATTGATGGCACAGTTGCTGTTTTGCATGGCACAGTGGTGACAATTGATGCCACAACTGCTGTGTTTGATGGCATGGCACCGTGGTGACAATTGATGGCACAGTGGCTGCATTTGGTGGCATGGCACAGTGGCTGCGTTTGATGGCACAGTGGCTGCATGTGATGGGCACAGTGAGGCTGCAATTTTTTTTCCGTTTGTGCCCCCCCAAAAATGTTGAGCACCAGCCGCCACTGATAGGTGGTGGGCTAGAAACTCTTCACTACACTATCCCCCTGGTCCACAGCAGCACTGATCCATAAGTTGGCTGGGAATACTCACCTCTTAAGGCCTTACAATGCTACAATGATTCTAGGTTAGGGCTCCAACAGTTTAGCCAAACACCTGCGGCCCATGTAACCCAGGGGTCTGTTCTTCACCGCCAAGTATCCCACCTCTTCCCATTAACCACCGCCATGTGCATCGCAACCAGGTTGTGTACTTTATAGTCAGTATCCTGTCCACCAGCACATGTGTATCATGTTATGAGTCTCACCCCTCCAGCCCTCAGTAGACTAACTAAGGTGTTCAGGCATCCTCCTTGAAAAACATCACTCCAGGCAGAAGCCATATTATTTTACTTGCAAATAAAAGAATACTAATCTCAAACAATGACAATTTATAAAAGAACCTCTAAATTTAATAACCCATAGCTTCCATTACAGCGTTAAGTCTTCACTTTAGGTCAGTTCTGGAGGTCTGGTATCTCAAGGTCTGCAGCTAAGGAAGCCAATGTGGGGGAACCAAACAAGGATCCCCTTGGCTATCTGTCACATTCTTCTTCTCCATCCCCCTAGACTCCACCTACCATAGATATGGGGTTCTGCCAAAACAGCAGGAACAGGTCAAATCTAGGAAAGGATTGACCCAAAGCTGGGGAATGAGTTATGCCGCGTACACATGATCGGTTAAACCGATGAGATTGGTCTGAAGGTCCATTTTCATCGGTCAAAACCAATTGTGTGTGGGCACCATCGGTTATTTAACCATCGGTTAAAAAAAAGCCAACTTGTTTTAAATTTAACTGTTGGATTCCTAACCGATAGAACAAAACCGATCGTTAGTAGGCACGACCATCGGTTAAAAATCCACTGTAACGGAATGACCCGTGACAACCAAAGACTTTGGAAGGATGAGAGATACTCCTGTGTCGGCGGCACTAATAACTCCTGGGTCTAAGTCCACCCTGTGCCTTTTGGGTGTAGGGTGGCTAATAGGATCATAATTCATGTATTACATGAGATGGGACATTACTGATAAATCATGTATGGCAGGATACCTTGAAATATTAAAAGTTGTTGGCTTATTCTGAACCACAACCCGTCAATAAGAGTGCTCATTCCTCTGTGTAATAAGCTGTTGAAATGCTAAGTGAAGCCGGGCTTGTGAAATACCTTTCCATTGTGTTCTGCAGGTGAATAGATGTTGTCAGAGACGGAATGGGGCTGATTTACCAAGCCTGTGCGCCATGACTCATGGTGCACAAGCAGGAGTAAACCTGTTTTTGAGATTTACAAAAGAAACACGCTGCCAGTGCAGCGTGTTTCCTCATTTACTAAAGTGCCTAATGCGCCAGGAGAGGGCGCACAGCACGCCAGTACAGAGCTGGCGTGCGGCATTTAGTTCTGTAAACTTTGGGGATTCGGGCGGGAGTTTATGAGGGAGGGAGGGGGGTGATGCAGGGGAAGTGAGGTGACATGTGTTTGAACGTGTGTGGCGGGCCGAATTGAAAGGGAAAGTGACTTTTGGGACCCGATCCCCGTGTGCTTGCAAAGTACGCTAGAACCTCGGAAGGTTAATTTGCATACTGGGCATGCGCAGAGGGAGAAATCGGGGCTTTGCGTGCGCCTCCTCAGTACGCCGGGAAATTCTTGGTAAATACCAAGGGGCGTAGCAGTGTTTGCACTGCGTGAAGCGACGCACGTGAAGCTCCGAGGTGTTCTCGGGCTGCGCTGACACTGAAGGGGAACTCCGCGCCAAATTTCAAATTTGAAACCGGCGCGGCTTCCCCCCCCAGGGTCACAATAGGCTCTTCGGCTTGGTCCGGAATGTGAGGGGTTAACCCACGCCAAAATCGGCGTGGGGTTCCCCCCCAGATCCGTACCAAGCCCTCATCCCAAGCATGCAGTCTGGCCGGACAGGAATTGGGTTGGGGACGAGCGAGTGCCCCCCCCCTCCTGAGCCGTACCAGACCACATGCCCTCGACATGGGGGAGTGTGTGCTTTGAGGGAGGGGGGCACTGCCCCCCCACCCCAAAGCACTCTTGTCCCCATGTCGATAGGGACAAGAGCCTCTTCCCGACAACCCTGGCCATTGGTTGTCGGGGTATGCGGGCGGGAGCCAATCAGAATCTGAGAGCCACTTTAATAAGGCGGCCCCCAGATTCTGGCCCCCCACCCTATGTGAATGAGTATGGGGTACATGGTACCCCTACCCTTTCACCTGGTGGGAAAAGTTGTAACACAAATAAACCACACAAGAATAAAATAATTTATTAGCCAGCTCCGGGGGTCTTCCGCCAACCCACCCCGGTCTTCGCCGCCGCTGTCTTCCGCCGCGACCCCCTTAACCACGAAGCTCCGTGCTTGTTTGATGAGGGCAGCGGGCTTCGACGTTTTCTCCGGGGGGAGGGTCGCACATCTCACCCCGGTTTTCTAGGCGTCTTCCGCCGCGGCCCCCTTCACCATGAAGCTTCCTGCCTATGGGGGAGGGCCGCGGGCTTCGTAGTTTTCTGCCGGGGGGGGCTCTCGATAGCCTCTTCTGCCTGGCTCTTCCGCGGGGGCCAGGGCTTCTCGTCGCTGTGTCGCCGTCTTCTGCCGCTGCCCCCTTCACCACGAAGCTCCAGGGCTTCTCGTCGCTGTCTTCCGCCGCGGGGTGACACTCGCGGGCTTCTTCTTCCATTCAATGTTGACACGGCGAGGTGCGGCGCTGAAATGCCTTCTGAGCGGCGGGCAAGGACTTATATTGGCATAGGGCGTGGGCGTGGTTATGCCAACATGTGACCTTAACCCATGTGACAGTGATGTCACGTCACATCACTGTCACATGGGTTAAGGTCACATGTTGTTGTTCTCTGCTTTTTTCGGCCGGCCCCCCCCGGATGTAAAAGAGCTTATTTTGGGGTGGGGGCCTGGCTGGACATGGCGGAGAGCATCGGTGGGTGTCCCCCCCGGCAGAAAATGGCGAAGCCCGGGGCCCAATGGGCTGGTGGTGGGGGGTCCCGGCAGAAGACCCCCAGAGCTGACTAATTATTTTTTTCTGTGTGTGGTTTATTTGTGTTTATACACTTTTCCACCCGGTGAATGGGTAGGTGTACGATGTACCCCATACTCATTCACATAGGGTGGGGGGCCAGAATCTGGGGGCCCCCTTATTATAGGGGGCTCTCAGATTCTGATAAGCCCCCGCCCGCATACCCCGACAACCAACGGCCAGGGTTGTCGGGAAGAGGCTCTTGTCCCTATCGACATGGGGACAAGAGTGCTTTGGGTGGGGGGGCAGTGCCCCCCTCCCCCACAGCACACACTCCCCCATGTCGAGGGCATGTGGTCTGGTATGGCTCAGGAGGGGGGGGGCGCTCGCTCGTCCCCACCCCCATTCCTGTCCGGCCAGACTGCGTGCCTGGGAGAAGGGTTTGGTCTGGATCTGAGGGGGAACCCCACACCGTTTTTGGCGTGGGTTTAACCCCTTATGTTCCAGATCAAATCTAAGAGCCTGTAGTGCACCTGAAGGGGGACCCCCAGGCCGTTTTTTTTTTTAATTTGGGGTGGAGTTCCCCTTTATCCCGGTCCTGTCAGGGGGGGGGGGAATGCCTGCTCGTCTGTCCCTACAATGTATGAACAGCGATCTGTCATTTCCCCTACACAGTCCCACCCCCTTTACAGTTAGAACACACCCAGGTAACATATTCAACCCCTTCCGCGCCCCTAGTGTTAACCCCTTCCCTGCCAGTGTCATTTTTATAGTAAGCAATGCATTTCTATACCATTGCTCGCTAGAAAAATGCCAAATCTCACAAAAATGTGTCCGCCACAATGTCGCAGTAGCCAGAAAAATCAATGATAGCCACCATTACTAGTAAAACAAAAAATTATTCCTAAAAAACCCATAAGACCAACCCCTACTTATAACTTTTGCCCAAACCAATCAAACGCTTATTGTGATTTTTTGGAAACAAAAATATGTCGAAGAATACTTATCGGCCTAAACTGAGGGCAAACATTTTTTGAATATATTTTGGGGGAGATTTATTATAGCAAACAGTAAAAAAGATGTCTTTTTATTTACCAAATTGTCGCTATATTTTTGGTTCAAGCAAAAATAAGAAAAAACGCAGAGGTGATCAAATACCACCCAAAAAAATAAATTAAACATTTTTTGGGGGTGGGAAATGAGGACGCCAAATTTGTTTGGGGGCCACGTCGCACAACCACGCAATTGTCAGTCAAAATGACGCAGTGTTGAAATGCAAAAACTGGCCCCGTCAGTGACCAGTAATATGCTCTGGGGCTCAAGTGGTTACAAATTAAGAATACACTAAAGTTAGCCCAATTTATGGCCATAATGTGAAAGATGATGTTACACCGAGTAAATAGATACCCAACATGTTACACTTTAATATTGCACACACTCATGGAATGGGGCCAAACTTCAGTACTTGAAAATACCCATAGGCAACGCTTTTTTATGTGTTTCAGGTTACCAGTTTAGATTTACAGAGGAGGTCTAGTGCTAAAAGTATTGCTCTCGCTCTAACGTACGCTATGATACCTCACATGTGGGGTTTGAACGGGGGTTCAATATGTGGGCGGGACTTACAGATTTAAGGCCCGCCCACATATGGAAACATCCTTCAAACCACACATGTGAGGTATCATAGCGTGCGTAAGAGCGAGAGGGATACTTTTAGCACTAGACCTCATCTGTAAATCTAAACTGGTAACCGGAAACAAAAAAAATGCTGCTTGTTCGCTTCTGACTGCAAGCTACTAGGGACAGGGGCGTTTAAATTATTATTATTTATGTTTGTTACGTAAAAATTCGATAAGACCTCCCGTTCAGCTTGTAAAGCATCAGTTCAGGGGGACCAAAAAAAAATTAAACACCTCTAATGCTTTCATCCGCCATTGCAGATTTGATTCTGGTACTGCATTTCGAGTGAACTGGGCATGCTCGAACACTTAGAAAAAGAAGCTGGAAGTTTCAGCCTGAAAATGACATGCATCTTTCTGAGCATGCTCAGAAAGCAGTTTTTTTGGCTTAGTAATTTAAGGACATCCTTAACAGGTGTAAGCAGTTACAAGTGCACACAAACTAGAGGCTGACATTTCTTCATGTGTTTCCAATTGGTTCATTAGCACACATGTTATAAAAAGCGTGGATAGTGCAGATGTCAGCTGCCCCTCAGAGGGGGCAGATTTGCTGGCTGGAAGTAATGGCAGAGTGAAACAGAGATGTTTTGGAGCAAGTTTTGTATTTTTTGATGTTTTGTTTGCTGCCTAATTTTGCAAAATGTTTCTTAAGATGTTAATGACTAATGTTTTAATCCTGTGGGTCTATCCTGTTATTTCAAAAGCATGATTTATTTTCCAATGACTGTGAAATAAACGTTGGTCTTTTTTGTTTTTAGGTATTTTTATATATTTTTGGTGTGTTTATTTGTAATTTTTTGTTTTGCTTTCCTTGTTTTGTGGACCAATAAAATTACTTCCAAATTTTGAAGTTTGTTTTGTGATATTTTTTTCATGCTATGGATTTCAACCGCTGCAGCTGAAATAGTTTGGGCCTAAACCATCAAGTGTGATTTGTCTCTAAGCTCTTTCCTGGTGTGTATGCATGAAATGTTTAGTCACCAGAAAAGGAAGGGCAAAGCGGTAAGTATTGTTTCCTAGAACTGATGTCCAGACTGATTTTTTAAAGCACATGTGCAAGATGTAGGAAAACCTGCAAACTAGCCTGGTTGGGGGGGGGGGGGTGGTGTATTGGTGGACAGGCTTGAAGTGCTGATTTCCAGCGCTGTGCTTGAAACTAGCACAAGACAATCCTATTCTAATTGTGGGTTGTTTGAGGGAAGCCAATTGAGTGTTAGAACCCCTGCTAGTGTTTTTAGGTTGGCTTTGTGTCCCTTTTCCTAAAATTGGCTTCACTTCCTGTCACACAGCTGAACAGGAAGTGAGGTTAAAACCCTACCAATGGTCTTTTCTTCGGGACACAGGTCAATCTAACTAGTGTCACCATTAAGCAAATTGCACTGCAGTGTACACCCCAAATGATTAGTTATTTTGGGGTTTAGTAAAGGCAAAGCCGCTCTGCAGTAGAAGCGTAGGCAATGAAAATCAGAAGGTAGGCACTGATGGTTTTTACTTCCAATCCCGCCAAGTTTTTATTTTTCTTCCTTGCTTGTCCACTTGTAGTGCAAAGTGGATTTGCCTTTAGTAAATGGACCCCAAAGTCCAAGATTCCTACTAATTTGGGGTGTACACAGCAAAATGCAATTTCCAAAATGGGAAACTATTTAGATTGATCTGTGTCCCCAACAAAACATTACTCAGGTGTTTCCCTCACTTCCTGCTTGGCAGGAAGTGAATGAATTAAGTAGAAAGTGACAACATTTGTGAGGTGTCTTTACCCTATCAGGGGTACAGGCATCCCCAAAACAAGAAAATAGTTGATTTAACATTGGGTGGTGTTTGTGGGGTTCCCTAACACACATTCATACATATTAGCAACGCTGGATCCTGACCTATTGGCATGGTTATATTTTCTTAAGCCTCTCAATAGAATGATCTGAAATTTGGGGTTAAACTGGAACTATAATCATCACTTTTATTTTTTTGATTTCTTTCATTTTGGATAGAGTTGGGGGGGGGGGGGTTCGAAGCCCTGTCAGTTTATTTTGTATTATCCCTGTCCGTTTGGGGAGATTGGCCTTCACTTCCTGCCCCATAGCTAAACAGGAAGTGATCGAAAAACTAGGCAAATTAAGGGCCCCCCCCAGGTCCCCCCCCCCACAGAACTTGTGTGTGTCCCCTGAAAATTCCTGGGTGGGTCATAAAAAAACGGTGTGGCCTTGACAGGAAGGGTGGGTCATTTTTCTATTAGGGGGTGCCAAAATTTGGTCAGGCCAGGGCAGCACAAAACCTAAATATCCTACTGCATATTAGGGCTTATTTAGACAGGATCCAATTTACAGCATGTTTTTAGATTGTGGGAGGAAACCCGCACAGGGAGAACATGCAAACTCCAGGCAGATAGTGTCACGGGCGGGATTCGAACCAGCAACCCTTTTGCTGCTAGGTGAACATGCTACACACTACACTACTGTGCTGAACGAACATGATCGCAGCTGAAAGCATGAGATGTTTTTGTTTTTTTTACCAATTCCATGCTTTCCAGCCTGGAGGACAGATGTGGGGTCTAATTGACCCCGCCTTTCTCTATAAAGAGGACCTGTCACACACTAGTCCTATTACAAGGGATGTTTACATTCCTTGTAATAGGAAGAAAAGTAAAAAATAATACAAAAAAAGGGACAAACAAGTGCAAAAATGAAAATATTAAGTTAAAAAATAAAATAAAAAGGAATTTAAATGCTCCTGTCCCTCGCACTCAGAAGCGAACACGCATGCAAGTCCCACCCACATATGTAAACATCCTTCAAACCCCACATGTGAGGTATAGCGTGCGTTAGAGTGAGAGCAATAATTTTAGCACTAGACCTCCTCTGTAACTCCAAAGTGGTAACCTGAGAAAAAAAGTCAAGCGTTGCCTATGGAGATTTTTAATAACGAAGTTTAGCGCCATTCCATGAGTGTGCGCAATATGAAAGCGTGACTAGTTAGGTATCTATTTACTCGGTGTAACATCATCTTTTACCTTATCCCTAAAAATTGGGCTAGCTTTACTGCTTTCTTATTTTGTCATTCATGAAACAGGTTTTTTTTTTGAAAGCCAAACAAAAAAAAAACGTTTGAAAAATTTTGGCGCAAATACTGTTGGAAATGTGTCCGAAAAAATGGCCGCCACTTTATTCCCTAGGGTGTTTGTTAATAAAATATATATAATGTTTGGGGGTCCTGAGTAATTTTCAAGGAAGAAAATATAATTGTTACATGAAGGAGAGAAGTGCCAGAATAGGCGTGGTATGGAAGTGGTTAAAGTGCAACAATAAAAGTGAAAAATTCCTTGAAATTTCGTACCATGGGGGGGGGGCAATTAGGGCCGCCATCAGGAATTATGGGGCCCCTTACACAGCTTCAGGCATGGGCCCCCTGGAGCAGAAAACAGGGGGGGGGGTGCTGCCGCCTGATATTGAGAAGGGGGGGGGGGCTGCCGCAATTTGATAAGCGGGGGGGTTCCTTTACTAAAAAATACATATAGAAAAATATATATTAAAAAGGATGGTAGCCATCCGGGGGCCCTGGGGACCACTGGGCCCTTTAATAAAAATAAACCTCTGGGCCCTTTAATGAAAAATAAATTAAAATATATATATATATATATATATATATATATATAAAATAATAAAAAAGGGGGTTGCCTTGGGAGCTCAGGCCCCCCTCACACCCACCATTGCCACCGGGGGCATGGAGAAGGATGGCGATTACAAGTCCAGCTCCTCTCTCTCGACTTCACGCACAAAATACACTTTAAAAAAGAAATTAAAGTAAAAAATAACAAACCTGGGGAAAATGTTTATAACATTTTTATAAGCAAAAAGGTTGTCATCTGGGGCCCTCTGGAAGCTTTCATAATTATATTATATATATATATATATATATATATATATATATATATGTTAAAAAAAAAAATATATATATATAAAAATATATAATTTTTTTTTTCTTTTTTTTTTTTAAAGGTGGGGGGTTGTCATCTGGAGCCCTGGGGATCTCCGGGCCACTGGGGACCTCCAGACCCCTAAAACAAAACATTGGCCCTTTAATAACAAAAAATATGGGGGGTTGCCACCCGGGGCCCTGGGGGCCCCTGGGGACCTCCGGACTGCTAAAAAATATTAAATTCCAAAAATTGGCCCTTTAATAAAAAATCCTACAAAAACCAACTAAAAAATATATATACCAAAAAAAAAAAGAGGGGGGTTGAAGGAGTTTTAGGGGGGACACCTGTTATAAAAAAGGTTTAATGATGGGAGGGATTATTTTTGGAATGTAAAGGGGGCTCTTACTACTTTCTGGTTTAACTCCTCCAGTACCCAAGTAGCGACATTTATGTTCAACCATAGCTTGTGTGACCGTATCATAATACCCACGGGAGCTCAGGCCTACATATGTGTGATTGATGATTACTGGGGACAGAACTGCAGATACTGGAGGTCAGTGGGTGGAATACAGGAAATGATTGGGGGGGTACCGACCTCGGAGTGCATTAGACCGAAGGGACAACAATGGCAGGTCCCTCATCAGTCGTATGACTCTCATGAAAGGGTCCACTACCTTTACCCATTCCTACCCCTACACAGTGCAGAAGGGATTCACTGACAATCTACAACTCACCCTTAATATAGAAAACCCTAGTGGAGAAGACGAAGGTTCTTACAGATGAAGGATTTCTCTAACCACAACAACCAATATATAGAAAACCAAAGAGAGACACACGAACGGTGTATATTTTAACGGGGACCATATGACACATTGTACGTTTTAAATCAAAGATATGTATCAGTCAAACGAGTGGACAGGCCAGGAACTCCTTAATTCACTCAAGCCCCACTTACACACCCTTAAGGATATGATGGCCATAGCAGACCCCACATATGAAGACACTCTAGCCATAGAAACTGGGTTCTCAGATGTCAACCTATGGTTGGAATGGATGAAGTATAATGCCCACACCCATAATAAAAGTAATTGCTATGTGTGTGGCAAGGCCAGACCTCATTTGGGTACTGTGCCCCTTAATATCCCTTCCAACCAAGAAGAATGTTTCCTGAGCCTCTTCACCTCCACACCCACTAATAACACACTTTGCGAGAAATGGAAGAAAGAGTATCCTATCTTGTCGAAAAACCTAAATCCAGGTAGTCATATCACCATATACCCAGGGAATTATACCTGTTATATATCCAATGGTACACCTAAGGGTAAAGGCAGGGACCTCCAGGTATTTCCTGAGGGTTACTGCCATGAGAGAAGGAATACAACAATTGTGAACCAAACGAGGTCCCTCGGGGACATTTATTGGATATGTGGTGATATGAAATTAAGAACCAAATTGGATTCCCCATGGAAAGGGGAATGCGCCCTGGCCAAAGTTATAATGCCCCTTCACATAGTGTCAGAAAGTAATCCTGATAATGATCAGATTTCCTCCAACCCCTTAAGAAGAAGAAAGAGAGAATCCCCAGGAGGAAGTTTTGATCCACATGTATATATAGATTCGATAGGGGTGCCAAGAGGAGTCCCCAGTGAATTTAAAGCAAGAGATCAAGTTGCTGCAGGTTTTGAGTCCTTAATCCCTATCATAACTATAAATAAAAATGTTGATTGGATAAATTACATCTATTACAATCAACAAAGGTTTGTTAATGATACAAGGGATGCCCTAAAGGGAATAGCAGAACAGCTCGAATACACTTCCCAAATGACTTTCCAGAATCGGATGTCTCTGGACATGATTCTGGCCGAGAAGGGGGGCACATGTGTATATATTGGTAAAACTGAAGGATGTTGCACCTACATTCCTGATAACACTGGTCCCAATGGTAAGGTTACTCTAGCAATTCAGAAACTAGAAAAACTATCTGTGGAACTGAAGAAGAATTCAGGGTTAACCAACCCCTGGGATCAGTGGTTTGGGTGGTTTGCTAACTGGAAACAAATCCTAGTCCAACTAGGAATTTTTATAGTTGTAGTACTCCTTGTAATAGGAGTAATAGTCTGCTGTGTGATCCCCTGCTTTCGCAAAATATTTAGCAAAGGTATAGATAATCTTTCAATGCTTTCCACTGTAACCTCCGACTTGGAGATCCCTTTTAACCCCTCCCCCCAAGGCTAAGCTGATTACATAAAGAAACATAAGCTAAGAAAGAAGTGTAACCTCGTTGTTTAGGATGGGTGGAATAGGTCCTTTTTATACTAGCAAGGAACCCAAGGCTCAGTCACCTATTCACACTTCCCACACCCAGGGAGACTAGGTCCCTGATGACATCCTTCACACGAAGATAGATGAAAATCATTTTTTTGTACATATACATGATTTTAAGAGGGGATTGAAGGAGTTTTATGCTTTTGCAATAGTAACGCCATTTTGTTCACTCTTCATCTCCATTTTAGATATTTGCTTTTGCACGTCCATGTCTGTGGTATGTGTTACCTTGAAACTGTCTTAGATCTGTCTTCTCAGCCTTTCTCAGAACAATATGTTCTTATCTTCCTTTACACTCCTCTGCAGAACAACATGTTCTTGTCCTCCTTGGTTTTTCTCTGAAATGTCGGTCACAGCTGGTTATAACCTCCTCATTTACATCTACCTATAGAATGTTAATAAGTTATCTTTTGTAAATGTATTCTACACCCCTCTTTATACCATATAAAAGGTCTAGACGAGCCTAAATAAACGGAGAGCTCTGATTTCACTTGCTGCATGTCTCTGTGTCCTTTTCTATGGTGAAATTGATCTCCCGGGTACCCTTGGGCACAACACGGGCCAACCGATAGTCAGGGACTATCTGAACGGGGGACGGTCCGGGCACCTACCTCCGGGGACCACCTTCAGTCTGGGGGCTCGTCCGGGATCGGAACGTCAACCCTACTCACCCACCCGGTAAGTTGAAATATTTTATTTTCCAACTGTCCGGGAGGGGAGGGCTCTGACTAAGTTTCCGATTCCTGAGCCTTAGAAACACACTCTGGGAGTGTGTACGCTCTGGGAGCGTGACAAGAAACACAATCCGGGATTGTGAACACACTCAGGGAGTGTGAATGAAGTTATAACAAACACACTCAGGGAGTGTGAGCAAAGTTATAACAAACACGCTCCGGGAGCGTGAACAAAAAGCACATTCAGGGAATGTGAACACTCTGGGAGTGTAAAACAAAACTAATATTTCAGGGAAATATTAGCTTGTCTCAGGGAGACAAATTATTGACCCGTGTTGTGCCTAAAACTGCTTTGCTTTTCTTACCTGTCGCGTAGAAGTTTAAGATAATCTGTTTGTATGGTCCAATTGTCCGGTTAGTGAGTATACGGACTGTGATCATTGATTGAATTTAAAGTAATAAGAATCATTGAATGTTTACTTCAGTGTATGTCTAATGGTCAATCCACGGTGATGGTCAACAAGATACGGGCTGGCTCGAGCATGCGTCTGGTCTAGGCTGATTCCATCTAAAGATCAGGTTAACCTCGATTTTATTACCGAGGTTAAAACCAGTCAAGGGTGGAGTCGGAGCGAATGAAGAGGCTCATGCTGCATTGAACATCACAGATTTGATCTAACATATACTGAAGCTGTATTTATGACAAGTAGAGACTGTGTTGACTGATGACCTGCCCGTCCTGTACTCAGTGTCTAAATTTTAACATAACAAATCATGAGTTAAATGCTGCCAAGTTAGTCTCAATAACCCCACCTGCAGGGCAAAATAAATTCTTAGGTAGACGAGTTATTTCCTGCCGTCCCGAGTGTAGAACAATTTATTACAGAATCAATTTCCATGGAGAAATAGACTGTAATCAACTCGGGCTTACTTATAGGCAGGTTAGAAACATCTACCATCTGCAGCCACATATATTTTGTAGCAGATAGACTGCCAGTACTGCAAGGATAACGAACCACTGGTTGTCTTTCTGTTGGAAAATACTAATAACGCATATAAAGACATTAATGACATGCAAGTATTGTGTTTGTGTAATTGAACTTAAGCATACTAAAGCTGACAATAACTTACACCTTGTTAGACAATTGAAGTGAATGAAGTGATTGTTTGTGATTATGTGAAGGTACATGAAAGTCTTATACCTCCATGGTGTTCTATAAGTTACTGTAATAAAAAATAAAAAAATGACAAATTCTGTGAGTGAGGGTCAATGGACACCCCAGACCGAAAAGATGAGTGAACCCCGCTTTTGGCAAAAGAGCGGCCGCAATGACAAACCGTTA
This sequence comes from Rana kukunoris, assembly GCA_029574335.1. Classification (NCBI taxonomy): domain Eukaryota; kingdom Metazoa; phylum Chordata; class Amphibia; order Anura; family Ranidae; genus Rana; species Rana kukunoris. The sequence goes on along the minus strand of JAJQKJ010000412.1, from coordinate 44,231 downwards.
TTGTCATTAAATTTTGTTATCAGTGGTCAGTAACTAATCGGTGTCTGGAGTCCATTGGCTAATACAAAAACAAAAGATTTGAAAAATGTTAAGTGTGAGTGAAGTTTCGCAAAAGACCCTTAGGGTTCTCTGTGAACGAATTAAAAGTATTCTATGTAGCCGGGTTGATTAAGCATGCAGGAATATTAAAAGGAACTTGTGCATTTATTATTTTTATTGTTTAAATGAGCTGCAAGCTGACTGTATATGGGACTCATCCAATGTGGGTCCGATAAAATAGTTGGCATTATGCCAAATGTGTATTTTTCTAAACAAGAGGTTTATTTTGTTTAAAGATATTTTTTATTGTTTTGCACATTAACAGCCACATATTAGTGAGAGACCATATAACCTACCCCATGTTTTTTGCGGCAGTAGACCCCCCAGGCGCTGTTGCAAGAACCAAGTATTATATAAACTTAATTGTTATTTCTCTGTACCAATTAAAGATTACATTGGGCAGACTCTGGGTTGATTACAGCAGTTCATTGATTGTTTCAGCGGTTTTATGTCTCGGTAATGGGCGCTGCAGAGTCTGAACATAGTCCACCCTAACCGGGTGAGGATTGTGAAGATTATGTGGCCCGCATTTGTGGGACCGGTTATTTAATTAACCCATTCATAGATAATTTAAGTGCATGGACCAAGAATATGAACAGTTGTAACCCGTTCCCCATAGAGGAAGGAGGAGGATTAATTGTTGAATCCTCGGTGTTACCCATTGATGCTTTCACTGAATCATACATTGTGACCATGTATAACATGCAGGCATATCTGGATCCTCCGGACCTGTCTGAAAATGTTTTGGCCACAGGAGAGTATGACACTGGCCTAATCTCCTGTGCCCCTTACAGGGTCACTCTGAAACCTGACCTCCATGCCGTGCTTGCCAACATACCACATGATGCCACATATTTTACTGTTATAGACTTAAAGAATGTTTTTCTTAGTGTCCCTGTTGACAAGAAGACCAGACCTTTTGTTTTCTTTTTTTTCTTTTTCCCTTGTTGGCGAACCCCAGTTAAACTGGATGAAAGTGCCTCAAGGATTTGTGGACTTCCCAGTGGTATACAGTACTGTTTTTCAGTCCACACTCGGGCCATGGCACTCCCCCCAGGGTTCGGTAGTACTACAGTATATCAATGATTTGATGGTCTGTAGTAAGTCTAGGGAGGCCTGTCAACAAGACAGTGAATCACGAATGTTATGGTTATGTGAATGTGGTCATAAAGTGTCTAAGCAAAAGTTGCAATGGTGCAGTGAAAATGTTGAATACTTGGGCTTTGTCTTCACAAAAGGCAAAAGGAACATCAGTATTTCAAGTATCCATGCAATAGTGGGCCTGGTCACCCCACAAACCAAGAGGGAGATGCTATCCTTCCTTGGTATGATTAATTATTGCAGGCAATGGATCCCTGATTGTTCTTTTTATGATAATGTTCTGAGACAAGCCACTCTGAAAGATTCTCCTGAAAATGTTAAATGGTCTAATGAAATGTTACATGCCTTTGAGGCATTAAAGGAAGCTATAGTATTGAGTCCTGGACTGAGCCTCCCTGACTTTTCATTGATGTTTAATTTGTATGCTAGAGACAATTGTAAAACCATGGCGGGTGTGCTGGCCCAAGAACACAGGGGCAAGCTACGACCTGTAGCTTATTTTTCAAAGGTCATGCCTCTATAGGTCCAGGGTTTATCGTCCTGTTTTAGGGCTCTGGCAACATGCGCTATGGTGGTAGAAATGGCATCTGTGTTCACATTAGGACATCCTACAACCTTACATACCTCACATGATGTAGTAAGCCTGCTTAAAGGCATACACATCTAACACATGTCAGCTCAGGATTAAGTGAGTATGAGGTTATTCTGCTCAGTAATCCACAGCTGTACATTCAGTATAGTGCCAGTAACTCGGGCCCGGCCATGATCCTAGATGCACTTCTAGGCATGAAGTCATCTGAGGATAAAAGGACCCGATTGTCATGACTGTCTGGAGGCAATCGAAATGGTTACTTCCCCCAGACTGGACATGATGAACACACCCATCCCGGGTGCAGATGTTGTCTTTGTGGATGGTTCATGTACCAAGCCCAATGACAATACATACCATGCAGGGTATGCAGTAGTTAAACTACCAGATCACATCATAGAAGCAAATCCCATCCCGTACCAGTCGGCCTAAGCAGCGGAGCTTATTGCTCTAAACCAGAGCATGCACTCTTTATGCTAACAAACCCGTTACCAATCTACACTGACTCGAAATACGCACATGGGGTTGTCTTTGATCATGGGGTACTGTGGTCCCTAAGGGGATACGTAGGAGCTGATGGAAAATAATTTCCCACTCACAGCTCATTGACAAACTTCTCATAGCCATCACCCTTCCCAGTAAACTTGCCGTTATACACTGCAGAGCACACACTAGGGGCACTGATGAGATCAGCAAAGGGAATGCCTTGGCTGACCAGGAAGCAAAGCGAGTGGCCCAAAGAGGGGAGACCCTGTTGCAAATGCCCGCCCTGGTCCCTATTCTCCAGAAGAAGCCCCACTGGTTGCTGATCTTCAGCGCTCAGCGTCCCAAGGACTGGTGTTATCCTGTTTTTGCAGAGAAATCCTAGAACTGGATTGGATCTGCAAAGAGGGGAGACATGCATCCCACAGTGTAGTGCCCCAATACATTGCACAGGCATCCCACAGTGTAGTGCCCCAATATACATTGCACACTATCATGGGATAGGACACCTAGGTTGGAAAACACACTCTAAAACACACTACTAAAAGATTTTTATGTTACAAGTTGCCAGGCAATTGGTAGTCAGTTTATGTTAAAAGGTGCATTACATGCATCAGGAGTAAACCCAATAACCCACATCGGATTGCTCCACCCCACAACCCCGTTCACACACCTTCAAATTGATTTCACCCACATTTCACAGCGAAAGAAGGACAACAACCAGTCTGTATGATTACAGACATGTTCTCCCGCTGGCCTGAAATGTTTCCCCACTAAGAGGAAAGATGCTAAAAAGGTAGTGGGAATCCTCACAGGGGAAATGATCCCCAGTGGGGGAGTACCACTACAAATAAATTCAGACCAAGGCCTAGCATTCACTTCCCCAAATCAAAGACAAGCCGAGGAAAGCTACGAGAGGTACGTTTAAAAAGTGAAAAAGGATAACCTCCCAGCTGTCCTTGCGATGATAAGAATGGCACCAAATGCAACCCTAGGATATTCTCCTTTGTTGGAAATCCTGATGGATAGACCTTTCCAACACCCTTGGGCCAGATGCACATTCATGACACAAGACAATCTTGACAACATTAGGGATGAATATATGAGAAAGTTGATTGAAACTTTAAATAGAAGTCAAAGACAATGTTACTCGCAAGTTTCCGTTTCTTCCACAGGGCAACACTTACACCCCTCTCAAGGAAGGAGATGTAGTGGTGATAGAACAGCTGAAGAAGGGAAACTAACTAACTGAACACAGTCCTACCTGGATCCATGCTGCTGGTACGCAGGGAACCTGAGTCAGAGGAAACGGAGTCAAAGAAAGGAGGTACTAACGAGAGCAGACAGCTCTGACCTCGAACAGGATCCAGAAGCAAGCAAGGAGGTACTAACGGGGGCAGACAGCCCTGACCTCGAACAGGACAGTCAAGAAAAGGGGGTATTAAACAGGGCAGACAGCCCTGACCCTGTAGAAAATGACAATCCTGATTTCACCGGATTCAGGCAAATTGTGGCTACTAATAGGACTTGGTTTCATTTTCAGTGTTCACCCTTGGTGGATCACAACTAATTGCATTTATCATCCAGAGGACTTGGGTGGGCTGCGGGTTATTTGTGGTAAACTCATACAAGCAAACAGCCCTCCAGAACAAGGAGAAGTGCCCCCTCTTCTCCCCCTGATCCCAACAAGTAGCAATAACACAAACTGGGGGACACCTGTTATAAAAAAGGTTTAATGATGGGAGGGATTATTTTTGGAATGTAAAGGGGCTCTTACTACTTTCTGGTTTAACTCCTCCAGTACCCAAGTAGCGACATTTATGTTCAACCATAGCTTGTGTGACCGTATCATAATACCCACGGGAGCTCAGGCCTACATATGTGTGATTGATGATTACTGGGGACAGAACTGCAGATACTGGAGGTCAGTGGGGTGGAATACAGGAAATGATTGGGGGTACCGACCTCGGAGTGCATTAGACTGAAGGGACAACAATGGCAGGTCCCTCATCAGTCGTATGACTCTCAGAAAGGGTCCACTACCTTTACCCATTCCTACCCCTACACAGTGCAGAAGGGATTCACTGACAATCTACAACTCACCCTTAAATATAGAAAACCCTAGTGGAGAAGACGAAGGTTCTTACCTCTTGGGTGTATATTTTAACGGGGACCATATGACACATTGTAAGTTTCAAATCAAAGATATGTATCAGTCAAACGAAGTGGACAGCCAGGAACTCCTTAATTCACTCAAGCCCCACTTACACACCCTTAAGGATATGATGGCCATAGCAGACCCCACATATGAAGACACTCTAGCCATAGAAACTGGGTTCTCAGATGTCAACCTATGGTTGGAATGGATGAAGTATAATGCCCACACCCATAATAAAAGTAATTGCTATGTGTGTGGCAAGGCCAGACCTCATTTGGGTACTGTGCCCCTCAATATCCCTTCCAACCAAGAAGAATGTTTCCTGAGCCTCTCACACCTCCACACCCACTAATAACACACTTTGCGAGAAATGGAAGAAAGAGTATCCTATCTTGTCGAAAAAACCAAATCCAGGTAGTCATATCACCATAATACCAGAGGAATTATACCTGTTATATATCCAATGGTACACCTAAGGGTAAAGGCAGGGACCTCCAGGTATTTCCTGAGGGTTACTGCCATGAGAGAAGGAATACAAACAAGTTGAACCAAACGAGGTCCCTCGGGGACATTTATATTGATAGGTGGTGATATGAAATTAAGAACCAAATTGGATTCCCCATGGAAAGGGGAATGCGCCCGGGCCAAAGTTATAATGCCCCTACACATAGTGTCAGAAAGTAATCCTGATAATGATCAGATTTCCTCCAACCCCTTAAGAAGAAGAAAGAGAGAATCCCCAGGAGGAAGTTTTGATCCACATGTATATATAGATTCGAGGGAGGGTGCCAAAGAGGAGTCCCCAGTGAAATTTAAAGCAAGAGATCAAGTTGCTGCAGGTTTTGAGTCCTTAATCCCTATCATAACTATAAATAAAAAATGTTGATTGGATAAATTACATCTATTACAATCAACAAAGGTTTGTTAATGATACAAGGGATGCCCTAAAGGGAATAGCAGAACAGCTCGAATACACTTCCAAAATGACTTTCCAGAATCGGATGTCTCTGGACATGATTCTGGCCGAGAAGGGGGGCACATGTGTATATATTGGTAAAACTGAAGGATGTTGCACCTACATTCCTGATAACACTGGTCCCAATGGTAAGGTTACTCTAGCAATTCAGAAACTAGAAAAAACTATCTGTGGAACTGAAGAAGAATTCAGGGTTAACCAACCCCTGGGATCAGTGGTTTGGTGGTTTGCTAACTGGAAACAAATCCTAGTCCAACTAGGAATTTTTATAGTTGTAGTACTCCCTTGTAATAGGAGTAATAGTCTGCTGTGTGATCCCCTGCTTTCGCAAAATATTTAGCAAAGGTATAGATAATCTTTCAATGCTTTCCACTGTAACCTCCGACTTGGAGATCCCTTTTAACCCCTCCCCCCAAGGCTATGCTGATTACATAAAGAAACATAAGCTAAGAAAGAAGTGTAACCTCGTTGTTTAGGATGGGTGGAATAGGTCCTTTTTATACTAGCAAGGAACCCAAGGCTCAGTCACCTATTCACACTTCCCACACCCAGGAGACTAGGTCCCTGATGACATCCTTCACACGAAGATAGATGAAAATCATTTTTGTACATATACATGATTTTTAAGAGGGGATTGAAGGAGTTTTATGCTTTTGCAATAGTAACGCCATTTTGTTCACTCTTCATCTCCATTTTAGATATTTGCTTTTGCACGTCCCATGTCTGTGGTATGTGTTACCTTGAAACTGTCTTAGATCTGTCTTCTCAGCCTTTCTCAGAACAATATGTTCTTATCTTCCTTTACACTCCTCTGCAGAACAACATGTTCTTGTCCTCCTTTGGTTTTCTCTGAAATGTCGGTCACAGCTGGTTATAACCTCCTCATTTACATCTACCTATAGAATGTTAATAAGTTATCTTTTGTAAATGTATTCTACACCCCTCTTTATACCATATAAATAGTCTAGACGAGCCTAAATAAACGGAGAGCTCTGATTTCACTTGCTGCATGTCTCTGTGTCCTTTTCTATGGTGAAATTGATCTCCCGGGTACCCTTGGGCACAACACGGGCCAACCGATAGTCAGGGACTATCTGAACGGGGGACGGTCCGGGCACCTACCTCCGGGGACCACCTTCAGTCGTTACCATCTGGGGCACTGGGGGGCCTCCAGGCATCTGGGCACCTCCGGACCCCCGGGCCCCTTACAGGTGTACAGGGCCGCCATCAGGAATTTTGGGGCCCCTTACACAGCTTCAGGCATGGGCCCCCTGGAGCAGAGAACCGGGGGGGGGGGGGGGGGGTGGGGGGCTGCCGCATGAAATTGAGAAGCGGAGGGGGGGGGGGGGGGGTGCTGCCCGCAAATTGAGAAGCAATAAAGAAATAAAGAAAAATATATATAAAAAAGGGGGGGTAGCCATCCGGGGCCCTGAGGACCTCTGTGCTCTTTATAAAATAAAAAGAAAAAAGAGAGAAAATATATATATATATATTTTTTTTAAATATAACATTTATATAAAAAAATTAAAAAACAAGGGGGTTGCCTTCCAGGGCCCTGGAGACCTCTGGGCCCTTTAATAAAAAAAATAATATATAAAAAAAATGTATAAAAAAATTAAAAAATAAACAATTATAAAAAAAGGGGGTTTGACACATGGGGCCCTGGGGACCTCTGGGCCCTATAATAATAATAATAATAAATATATATTATATATATATATATATATATATATATATATATATATATATATATATAATTATATAAATAAAAGAAATAAAAAATAAAAAAATATAAATATTTTAGAAAAAAAGGGGGGGTTGTCATCTGGGGCCCTGGAAATCTCCAGGTCCCTGTGGACCTCCGGACCTCTAAAAAAAAAAAAGAAAAAAAATTGGCCCTTTAATCAAAAAAAAAAAAGAAAAATATATAAAAAAAAAATATATTTTTTTAAATATATATATATATATTTAATAAAAAAAAGGGCTTGCCATCTGGGGCCCTTAGTGGCCTCCGGGCCCCTGGGGACCTTCGGAGCCATAAAAACAAAAAAACAAAAAAAAAGTTTTTTTTTTTTTAGGGTGGTTCCCATCCGGGCCCCTGGGGACCCCCGGGCGGTGTAATGCCTGTACCCCCCTAATGGCGGCCCTGCAGGTGTACTGCCTGTACCCCCCTGATGGCGGCCCTGGGTGTAATGTCAGCATGTGAAAAATGACATTCTGAAGGAAAAAAGCCATTTAAAACTGACTCGCGGCAATAATGAATTGTCAGCTCCCGGCAATTGCAGGAGAATTCATTCATTAAAAACACCAAAAAAAAAAGCGTGGGGTTCCCCCCAAATTCTATAACCAGACCCTTTAGGTCTGGTATGGATATTAAGGGGAACCCCGCCGTCAATTGTAAAAAAAAAATTACGTGGGGTTCCCCCCAAATATCCATAACCAGACCCTTCAGGTCTGGTGTGGAATTTAAGGGGAACTCCACTCCAAATTAAAAAAAAAATGGCGTGGAGTCCCCCCTAAAATCCACACCAGACCCCTTATCCGAGCACGTTGACCTGGCCGGCCGCAGAAAAGAGGGGGGGGACAGAGCGCGGCCCCCCCCCTCTCCCTGAACCGCACCAGGCCACATGCCCTCAACATTGGGAGGGTGTTTTGGGGTGCCCCCCAAAACACCTTGTCCCCATGTTGATGAGGACAAGGGTCTCTTCCCCACAACCCTTGCCCGGTGGTTGTGGGGGTCTGCGGGCAGGAGCTGGAGGCTTATCGAAATCTGGAAGACCCCTTTAACAAAGGGGCCCCCCAGATCCCGGCCCCCCCTTGTGTGAAATGGTAATGGGGTACCTTGTACCTCTACCATTTCACGAGTAAAAAAAATGTAAAGGGTTAAAAACGACAAGAGCCGGTTTTTGACAAGTCCTTTATTATCTTCTTTCTTCTTTCCTTCGGGTTTCTTCCTTCTTCTTCTTCCTCTGCTTCTGTCTTGGGTCTTCTATTCCCGCATCTTGCCCGGCGTGTTCTTCCATCTTCTTCCGCTGTCCTTCTCGTCCGCATCTTCTTCTCCTTCTTCTTCTTCGCCGGATCGGCGCTTCAATTGCGGGGGACGCTTCCAATTGAAATCCCCGCTGTCTGCCGGACCACGCCCCCCCCTCTGACGCCACGGGCAAGCTCTTAGGAGTGTGCTGCCAGTGCGTCAGAGGGGGGCGTGGTCACAAGTCAGAGGGCGGGCAATTCAATTTGAAGCTTGTGCGCGGCTTTTTCTTTGCCAGAGTCGCCGCTTCCAATTGAATTGCCCGCTTTCTGGAACATGTGACCACGCCCCCCTCTGACGCACTGGCACCACACGGGGACTTTCCTAAGAGCTTGTCCGTGGCGTCAGAGGGGGGGCGTGGTCCGGCAGACAGCAGGGATTTCAATTGGAAGCGGCCGCTCCGGCGAAGAAGAAGAAGGAGAAGAAGATGCGGACGAGAAGGACAGCGGAAGAAGATGGAAGAACACGCCGGGCTAGATGCGGGAATAGAAGACCCAAGACAGAAGCAGAGGAAGAAGAAGAAGAAGGAAGAAACCCGAAGGAAAGAAGAAAGAAGATAATAAAGGACTTGTCAAAAACCGGCTCTTGTCGTTTTTAACCCTTTACATTTTTTTTTCTCGTGAAATGGTAGAGGTACAAGGTACCCCATTACCATTTCACACAGGGGGGGGGGCCGGGATCTGGGGGGGCCCCTTTGTTAAAGGGGTCTTCCAGATTTCGATAAGAGTCCTGCCTGCAGACCCCCACAACCACCGGGCAAGGGTTGTGGGGAAGAGACCCTTGTCCTCATCAACATGGGGACAAGGTGTTTTGGGGGGCACCCCAAAACACCCTCCCAATGTTGAGGGCATGTGGCCTGGTGCGGTTCAGGAGAGGGGGGGGCCGCGCTCTGTCCCCCCCTCTTTTCTGCGGCCGGCCAGGTCAACGTGCTCGGATAAGGGGTCTGGTGTGGATTTTAGGGGGGACTCCACGCCATTTTTTTTTATTATTTGGGGTGGAGTTCCCCTTAAATTCCACACCAGACCTGAAGGGTCTGGTTATGGATATTTGGGGGGAACCCCACGTCATTTTTTTTTTACAATTGACGGCGGGGTTCCCCTTAATATCCATACCAGACCTAAAGGGTCTGGTTATTGAATTTGGGGGGACCCCCACGCTTTTTTTTTTTCGTTTTTTTTATGAATGAATTCTCCTGCAATTGCCGGGAGCCGACAATTCATTATTGCCGCGAGTCAGTTTTAAATGGCTTTTTTTTTTTTTATTCAGAATGTCATTTTGTGCAAAGACATATTTCTAACCACATGAAAAGTGCGCTTTATTCACCTGCTGACATTCCTCCCCCCCCCATGGTACGAAATTTAAAATAATTATTCAAATGACGTGGGGTTCTATCCAAATTCCATTAGAAGGCCCTTCAGGTCTGATATGGATATTAAGGGGAACCCCGCCGTCAATTTAAAAAAAAAATGACGTGGGGTTCCCCCCAAATATCCATAAGCAGACCCTTCGGGTCTGGTGTGGAATTTAAGGGGAACTCCACCCCAAATTTAAAAAAAATGGTGTGGAGTCCCCCCTAAAATCCACACCAGACCCCTTATCCGAGCACGTTGACCTGGCCGGCCGCAGAAAAGAGGGGAGGACAGAGTGCGGCCCCCCCTCTCCTGAACCGCACCAGGCCACATGCCCTCAACATTGGGAGGGTGTTTTGGGGTGCCCCCCAAAACACCTTGTCCCCATGTTGATGAGGACAAGGGTCTCTTCCCCACAACCCTTGCCCGGTGGTTGTGGGGGTCTGCGGGCAGGAGGCTTATCGAAATCTGGAAGACCCCTTTAACAAAGGGGCCCCCCAGATCCCGGCCCCCCCCTGTGTGAAATGGTAATGGGGTACCTTGTACCTCTACCATTTCACGAGTAAAAAAAAGTGTCAGTGTAAAAAAAGACAAGAGCCGGTTTTTGACAAGTCCTTTATTATCTTCTTTTCTTCTTTCCTTCGGGTTTCTTCCTCCATCTTCTTCTTCCTCTGCTTCTGTCTTGGGTCTTCTATTCCCGCATCTTGCCCGGCGTGTTCTTCCATCTTCTTTCGCTGTCCTTCTCGTCCGCATCTTCTCCTTCTTCTTCTTCGCCGGAGCGGCCGCTTCCAATTGAAATCCCCGCTGTCTGCCGGACCACACCCCCCTCTGACGCCACGGGCAAGCTCTTAGGAAAGTCCCCGTGTGGTGCCTGTGCGTCAGAGGGGGGCGTGGTCCCATGTTCCAGAAAGCGGGCAATTCAATTGGAAGCGACGACTCTGGCAAAGAAAAAGCCGCGCACAAGCTTCAAATTGAATTGCCCGCCCTCTGACATGTGACCACGCCCCCCTCTGACGCACTTGCAGCACACTCCTAAGAGCTTGCCCGTGGCGTCAGAGGGGGGGCGGGGTCCGGCAGACAGCGGGGATTTCAATTGGAAGCGGCACCTCCGGCGAAAACCAAGAAGGAGAAGAAGATGCGGACGAGAAGAACAGCGGGAGGAACAGAAGATGGAAGAACACGCCGGGCAAGATGCGGGAATAGAAGACCCAAGACAGAAGCAGAGGAAGAAGAAGGAGGAGGAAGAAGAAGAAGGAGGAGGAAGAAGAAACCCGAAGAAAAGAAGAAGAAAGAAGATAATAAAGGACTTGTCCAAAACCGGCTCTTGTCGTTTTTAACCCTTTACATTTTTTTTACTCGTGAAATGGTAGAGGTACAAGGTACCCCATTACCATTTCACACAGGGGGGGGGCCGGGATCTGGGGGGCCCCTTTGTTAAAGGGGTCTTCCAGATTTCGATAAGCCTCCTGCCCGCAGACCCCCACAACCACCGGGCAAGGGTTGTGGGGAAGAGACCCTTGTCCTCATCAACATGGGGACAAGGTGTTTTGGGGGGCACCCCAAAACACCCTCCCAATGTTGAGGGCATGTGGCCTGGTGCGGTTCAGGAGAGGGGGGGGGGGGGGCCGCGCTCTGTCCCCCCCTCTTTTCTGCGGCCGGCCAGGTCAACGTGCTCGGATAAGGGGTCTGGTGTGGATTTTAGGGGGGACTCCACGCCATTTTTTTTTAAATTTGGGGTGGAGTTCCCCTTAAATTCCACACCAGACCTGAAGTGTCTGGTTATGGATATTTGGGGGGAACCCCACGTCATTTTTTTTTTTAAATTGACGGCGGGGTTCCCCTTAATATCCATACCAGACCTAAAGGGTCTGGTTATTGAATTTGGGGGGAGCCCCACGCTTTTTTTTCCCTTTTTTTAATGAATGAATTCTCCTGCAATTGCCGGGAGCCGACAATTCATTATTGCCGCGAGTCAGTTTTAAATGGCTTTTTTCCTTTGAAAAATGACATTTTGTGCAGAGACAGTTCTAACCACGGGAAACATGCGCTTTTTCACATGCTGACATTAGAGCCCCCCATGGTACGAAATTTAAAGAAAAATTACACTTTTATTATTGCACTTTTAGCATTATTAAAATCACTGCTCCCGAAAAAACGGCCGTTTTAAAAAATAAAAAAAGCATTGGTACATGTCCCCTGGGGCAGGACTGAGGTCCCCAAACACTTTTTAGGACAAAACTTGCAGATTAGCCTTTAAAATTCACAATTAAGATTCCCTCACCCCCCCATAGACTTATACAGGGAGTTCGGCGGCGGCTTTACTTATCAATCACATCGCGCTGCTGCTGCCGCCGGTTCATGCGCCTAATTAGGGCTTCATCCAGTGCACTAATTAAGGCATGTACCGGCGCAGCGCAGCTTCATTAGTAAATCAGCCCCATTGTGTTAGTATTCATTAAATCTTTTTTTTTATTTTTTTGCTGCAGCTTTCCACAATTATTCTACCGCAGGAGAACGATTACAAAACATTCATGGAGGAAAAGAAGACTGCGATGGAAAACCAGCAAAAAAACACATTGTAAAATATAATGATGTCACAGGAGAAGCAGAAGACTGCGTTTGATAGGAAGGTGAAAAAAAAGTATAAGGCATTAACTTATAATATTGGTGATGAGGTTCTTGTTTTTAATTCTAGGAAGCGTGGAAGGAAAGGAGGAAGACTGGAAAGTGATTTCAATGGGCCATATATCATTACGGGGATGTGTGGTAAGATTGTTCAGGTGGCAAATAAGCACGGGCTTGCGCTGAAGCAAAAAATTTATATGGACCACATCAAGCCATTCGTGAGAAGCAACAAGAGTTCAGAACCCCAGCCGGAAAGTCATGTCCAGTCATTAAACTCGCCTGAGGATATCCGCACCACCATATCATCGACATCACAAAGGACCTCGGTAATACAATTTGCTACACCACAAAAGGTCAGTACTATTGAGCTACCTGCAAACTTAATACATGCATATCTTGCATAAATCTGCATTGCATATAGAGTGCATTGTTGTGTTTTCTGAGCCTATTTTTCATTCATGCAGTATATATATCCTAAAGTTCTAATAAAGTTAATTGATTAACATACATTTTGGTTTTTAAAGACTACAGCATCTTTCATCCCCGAGATAGCAGAAGCAAGAGGTAGCAGTTTAATGGGTTATTCATTACTACTCTGACCCCGTTGGTCATTTGTTTGGCCATGCCCTGTTGGTTGGCCTAGGCTTCTCACTCTGTTGGTCATTATGGCCTTTTTATTTTTAAGTTGCCGCTGTTTGGCATTCTGTTCTATCTAGTTCAATTAACCTTAAAAGTTTGCTATTATACCAAAGTCAGTCTACATGTTGAGTAAAAGCCTTATCAGAAATGCATGTGCACACACATGTAAAATGGAGCTGGGATCCTGATTAATTAATATTGTAAACAATATTTCAATTAGACCTTCTACAAAGGGCCAGCTTTAGGCGTCTTGTGCAAATACTGTTCACAGCGCCACTTCCTGACCACATCCCTCTACATATCATACACACACTCATTTAATATTTAAAAAAATCTTATAAAAAAAAAGCAATCATTATGCATTTTAAGCTTCGGTAATACTCAACTTGTATTGCCTTTGGCTACGAAGGGTACAATAACAGACATGTAATTTAATATTATTTTTTCCCCCCCCACAGTTAAAATCATTTGGGCTGCAGAAAATCTGGACTCAGTGGAAGCAAAAGTGGGACCATACAAGCTGAATGTGTCTTCATTTCAAAACCTGCGTGAGAGAAAGTGGTTGTCGGATGAGGTAAGATAATACACTAAATTTTGAAAATGTATCAAAACCAACACTGCACCATTTTTTTCCCCTAATTTGATTAAATTTATTTGTTAATGCAGGTGATTGATGCTTATCTTTACCATTTAAAAGAAAAGCACCAGGCAAGTGTGAATTATGTGTATGCTTATCGTTTGCATTGTTAGCATTTTTGGAAAAATTTTAATCTCTTTTCTTTCACAGGAACCTGTTTACCTAATGTCGGCAGTGATTGCAACGTCGTTGTTTACTGGACAAAGTTGTAGGCTTGGCAAGGTTGGTCACAATTACAACTATACATGAAAAAAAAAAATATATATATATATATATATATATATATATATATAAAATTGTTTTACTTAACTGTCTTTCTACCTCATTTCAGATGTTTCCTGACAAAGAACTCTCGCTATGTCCTATTAACATCGAAAACCATTGGATTCTAGTGGTAATTTTTCTCTTGAAATAAGTTAATTTGACAATATAAAAGTGGTTCTAAAGGTTTGTGTTTTTTCACAATTATGCATCATATGCAGAGTATATGACATAGGAGCGCGCCCGCAAGGTTACCCCCTCGGGACAGAGTCTCCCAGAGGGGGTTATCTAATGTGGTGAGGAGCCGGGGGAGCCGCGGTGGGACCCCTAAAGACTATGGGGCAGATTCACGTAGATCGGCGCATTATCATTCCGGCGTAGCGCACCACTTTTCCGTTAGACTTGCGCAATCTAGCCGCGTAATCCGGCGATTCACGTAGCTTTTACGCAAGAGCTTGCGCAAACGTAAGGTTTTTTCCGTAGGCGTAAGGAGGAGTAATACAAATTGGGAGGGACGTGGGCGTGTTACATTGAAATGAGCCGTGACCCCATGCAAATGAAGGGCCCGGCCGACTCGCGCATGCGCGCGTGAAGGAAACCATGTCAGCTCCGTTGTGCGCATGCTCACAACTCGGGAGCGGCGCAATCATTGAAATTGGAAATGGACTAGGGCAATGTTGTGAACTACGCAGACAGCATAAATAGACACACACAAACGCCCTTCCATTGCAAAAGTACATCCCTTTGTGTCCCTTCCCATTGAATCAAGTGCTTTTGCTCTGTTGTTCGTTAGAGTGTGTTTTGTAGTTGTGAGATTAGTGTTCTGTGTGATCTTGTGCTTGTTGGTAGTTTTGTGAAAGTGTATTTTGATAAGTGTTTGGAGACTGTTTGTTTGATTGATAGATTTCTGAGCGTTTGTTTTCTTGCATTTTTTTTCATCTGATTTTTTTGTGTGTGTTTCTTGCTGAGTGCTAGTGTGATTTTTGGCTGTTCTTTTTCTCTTTGTGTGTGTTCTTGTCTGATTGGTTGTGCTTGTATTTGTGACAGATTTTTGGTGACTGCTAGTGAGTTTGTTTGGAAGTATGACTGAGAGAAAAAGAAAGCTCAATTTTACTGTGGGGGAAAAAAGAATTCTTGCCCGGGCCATTACCGACTATGGGCGTTTTCTCCACGGCCCGCAGAGTGCCACCACCACCCCGGCCAGGAGGAGGGAGATCTTGGATATGATCACAGAGCAGGTCAATTCATCGGGGGAGGGGGAGACACGGACCCGCTCTGGGATAGAAAAGAAAATAAATGACCTCCGGCGTGAGGTGAAAAAAAAACTGGCCGCAATAAATGCCCATGCCAGGGGCACAGGAGGGGGCCCACCATGCCGGGTTAGATTTTCAGAGACGGAGCGTGTGGTGGGCCTGACCTTTCACCGGCATGAAGTGGAGGGCCTGCCAGGCTTTGACACAAGTCCGGTCCCCGCGGTGCCAGGTAAGGTTTTTATTTCTCTCAGGTGTGTAGCATGTGTGGGGGAGGGGGTGAAAGGGAATATGTGGCAAGTGTGTGGATCCTCCAACCTGTGAATGTTTTGTGTCATCCACAGCTGTGCAGGAGGGTGCAGGGCCATCTGGACTGACCGCTCCAACCCCAGGACAGCAGCCTAATGAGGCCCCCCCAACAAGGCCAGAGTCCGCAGAGGAGGAACAAGAGGAGGGGGAGGATCATGCGGAGGACGATCATGAGGAGGAGCAGAATCATGAGGAGGAGGAGTCCATGGAAGGCACTGGCCCTTTGGTTTCTGCGGACTCTTCCCCTCTGGCTGCAAGAAGCCTGCCCTCCCTAAGGGTCAGCCCCCCCCCCCTCCTCCCCCAACATGGCTCCCCTCACAAGGGCCTCCCCTTCTCCCCCGGCCACAACCATCAGCTGGAGCCAGGAGGTCATCCCCAAGCACCAGGGGGGCGCCCAATCTCATGCCCGCCTGTCTGAGAAGGAACCTGGCCACCCAGACCCGCCTTCTGAGACAGCTCTGCCAGACTATGGGCGGGGGTGGATCAGAGCCTGTCCTCCATTAATGATAGCCTGGGTAACCTGGACTCCCACTCCCGGGCCTCCACAACCTGCCTAAATGACCTGCAAACTACAGCAGCAGGCGTTGGGCAGGATGTGAGGGCCCTTACCCAGGCTATCCAGGGCAACACGGCAACACTTGGTGCTGCCCTGGACAGAATAGCCGTGGCCTTGGAGGGCAGGCCGCCAGGTGGGCAGATCTCAGGGGCTGCTCCTCCTTCCCCGGCTTTTCCCCTCCCCCATGCGTCTCCCCTGAGGGTCCGGGGCCGTGGCCGGGGGCGCCCCAGGCGTGGCTCAGGCAGAGGGCAATAATTTTTTTTCCCCCTTTTGTTTGTTTTGAAAGCTTTTTATTTTTGTTCTCTGCTTTTTTTTGTTTTTTCTAAGCATTTTTTTTTTCTATGCATTTTTTGTTTCTATGCATTTTTGTTTGTTTGACTTTTTTGGCATATTTTGGGTTGTGAATGATGTTTGAATGTGGGGGTGACATTCCTGCTGGAAAAGGGGTGTCACCCTCAATTTTGGTGGAGAAGGGTTCCCCAGGACCAGGGAGAAGTGATTCCCAGGTCCGTGTGAATGGTGTATGAATGTACAGTGACATAATTGGAGCCTTGACGTGGCGTTACTGCTCACCAGTCTTGCATGGTGGACTGGTGCCAATCCAATTTGATGAGGATGTGGGGTGTGTGTGCTAGGGACCATAGTGGTGTGCATGCATGCATTCTCATTGTGCCATGATTAATGTGTGTGTTTAACGTGCAAAGATGCCCAATATGAGCTGCCTCCTGACTGCTCTTCCCTCAGAAGACGGGTATCCTCGGTTAGGGGTTGATTTCTGGTTGGGGGGTCAGATCATCACGTAGCTCAACCTGCAGGCCCTTCCTCACTGCGAGATTGTGTAGCATGCAACATGCAGCGATGATATGGCACACGAAGTTTGGGGAATACAACAGTGTACCCCCAGACTTATCCAGGCATCGGAAACGTGACTTCAGGAGGCCAAAGGTGCGCTCCACCACTGCACGGGTTTTGATGTGTGCTTCATTGTATCGTTCCTCTCCTGGGGTTTGGGGGTTCCGGATAGGAGTCATGAGATGGGGTCCCAGTGCATATGCAGAGTCACCTGTAAAGGAAAAGACAGGAGAATGTTAGTCATGCATGTGCCACTTCTGTTGTGCATCACGGGAGGGGATAGTCATGCCTGACTCCCATGTCACTCACCAACCAGCCAGGTGTTCCCATACACGTTCTGTTCGAATTCTGTTCGGATGTGGCTTTGATTGTAGATGTAGCTGTCATGGCTGGACCCTGGGTGTTTGGCACGGACGTGCCATATGAGGCCTTGGGCATCAACTATCACCTGTACGTTGATGGAGTGCCAATTCTTCCGATTGCGGTACATGTGCTCGGTCTCATGGGGGGGCTGGAGTGCCACATGTGTGCAATCAATGGCCCCGATGGTGCGTGGGAATCTGGCAATTCGGTAGAAATCTGCCATTGCCTTGATTCGAAGCTCCTCAGTGGTGGGTTTGATGATTTGGTTGGCCAGCGTGTGAGGATTGCAGGGACAACCTGGTGCAACATCTGCTCATGGAGGATTGTGACATCCCAGCCACCACTCCACTTGTACGCTGAAAAGAGCCACTGGCAAGGACATGGAGTGTTGCCAGGACCTTGACCAGTGGCTGCACTGCATGTGAGCGTTGTGTTGGGCTGGTGATGTCCTCTGCAAGGTTGTGGTTAATTCCAGGATGGCATGAGGGGGGAATCTGAAGATGCGAAAGACCTTGAATCATTCATGCCAAAACAGGTGTATGCCGGGTGCGGTATACCCTCTCCCGTGCCATCCTCCGTGCCCTCCTCCTTCTTTGGTCATCTATATTCACTAGTGCAGCTATGAGCGACGATGCCCTAGCATGTTGGCAGTCAAATTGTAGTGCAACACGTGTGTGTGGTCTGCTCCTCAGTAACGGTGTTGCTTTATCTGACAATTAGACTTTTTTTCAAAAGTTAGATCAGCTTTTATGGGCTCTAACTTTAGACAGGACATTTTGCAGTTGCGCACATCGCGTAGCCTGCGCAGCAACTGCGTTTTTTTGTGGATCCCCGTAACTCCCTCATTAGCATATTTGACTAGCAAATCAATGGTGTTGTCTAGCGCAGTTTTGCGCGAAGGGAAGCGAATGTCTAACTCAATTTACGGGACCAAAAAACGTAGATTAGATTTCTGGCGTATATTGTTTTTGTGAATCGCGTCCAACTATACGCCACGCGCACATTTAGACTTACGCACGCGCAACAGCAGTTGCGCACGCGTAATCGCTCTGTGAATCTGGGCCTATGTTTGGGCCACTCTGCAAAATAAACTGCACAGTGGAGATCAGTATGACTTTTTTTTTTATTTTAAAAAACAAATACCTGAACCTTTACAACCACTTTAACATAATAATGTTATCATCCACTATTATATTTAAATTATATTTGTTGTGTTTACAGATGTTTCACAATAGCCTATGACATCACATAGTGTATCTGCTCTAAATTGTACTGAATTGTGTCATTCTCACAATATTTTTTTAGGTTATCATGATGTCGAAGAAGGCCCTTATTGTTATGGACCCGTTGGGAAACGAACTTTCCTACCATTCAGAGTTGCATAAAAACTGGGGGTAAGTGTGCCTATGTGCAAAAAAAATGCAATAACATAAGTGTATGATTTTCAAATTTTGTGTGTACTTTTTATTAAATAATTATTTTAATTGTTTATACTGTATGTGTGTATATATATATATATATATATATATATATATATATATATATATATATATATATATATATAATCTATCTATCTAACCCTAAACAGTGTCTTCTTGGAGAAACAGAATCAAGAACACCAAGCAGCCAACTGGAATACTTGGATAATGGAGCACAGCAATCAGCAGGATTCCAGTAGCTGTGGAGTCTTGATCTTAATGGTACAGTATTTGTATTTTTTTCACAGTATTTCAGTCTATTCTAAAAATTGTATTTGCTGTTACAAATGTTACTTGTTACTTTACAGTTTGCAAAGGAGTTCCTAAAGACAAAGACCATCAATGCAGTCAGGACCTCTGCTGAAGCAGTGATGGATGCTCGTCTTCAAATAGCTTGTGATCTACTCCAGTACAGTAAATAAGGTCAGTTAGGTTACACCCTGGAAGAAAGCTTTGTTAAGCCAAATTCTATTAGAGGCCCACTGTAAAAAAAATATTAAAAGACAGCAGCTACAAATACTGCAGCTGCTGACTTTTAATATTGGGACACTTACCTGTCCTGGAATCCAGCGACGTCTACAGCAGAAGACGAGCAATCGCTTGTCTATCTGCTGCCCCCCCCATCCTTGGTGAGGGAATCGGAAAGTGAAGCGTTCCGGCTTCACTGCCCGATTCCCTACGGCACATGTGCAATTTGCACACCACTGTCCTCAATGGTCCCTGTTGTGTTCTGGGAGCTGAGTGTTTCCCAGACGCACTACCCGGAGAATCCCCACAGAGAGGATTCCCCGGAAGTGGGTGCAAATACCTGCCTTTGACAGGTATTTCCACCCCTCTCCCCTTGAAAGGTATCAAATGTGACACCGGAGGAAGGTTTCCGATGAGTGGAAGTTCCACTTTGGGGTGGAGCTCTGTTTTAATATTCCATACAGCTTTATCCATACAGCTTTAATCATCAACCTGCAAACATGTTTATTATGAAATCATTCCAAGAATGATAAATGTGCAACTACACAATGCCTGACATTAACATATTGTACTTTATTGTAACATGTTGTTTTTATTTATTTTTGTAGGTGCAACATCAGTCCACTTTATCAAACTGTAATCAGCAAGCCACCAGTTAACGTTTGGTCTCCTGTTATAGCCTGTTTAATAAAGTGATTGCAAAATTGTTTTAAAAAAAACAAATGTTATACTTGCCTCCTCTGTGGAGTTGTAGTTCCAATAAACAGCCCCGAACTACCTCTTCTTGTGTCCCTCTTTACTGCTCCATGCCCTTCCCTCCTATTGAGTGCACCCACTGCCAGCAGCTGTCTATGGGGCCACCCAATTTGAGTCTGAGAGCTCCATGTGTCCTTTCAGCCACTGAGACAGAACTCAGCCCCACACCCTCTCTCCCCTGATTGGCTGACTGACAGGTGCTGGAGCCAATGGCGGCGATGCTGTCTCTCAGCCAAACAGAAGAAGTGTCCCAGACGTAACTCGGGAGAGACGGGGCTCGGGTAAGTAATTAGGGGGGCTGCTACATACAGAAGGATTTTTATCTTGATGTATAGAATGCATTAAGAAAACATTTTTTATGCCTTTCAAACTCCATTACATATGCCTCTCCCATTGTTAATTGTATGAATTGTTCAACCTGTCTCCTCTGCTCTTTTCATCTTCTACAGAACTGTCTCCCCAGATCACTCCAATATAAAATGGTTAACAGTCTGCCATGAGCAGTATTCACAAGCTTTCATTGATTGGGTGACATCACACATCACCATCCAGGGAGAACACTGCAAACCCTGATGTAAATGGGAATGCAGTGGACTCTTATATGAGGTGGTCTCTGGTGACCAGAGCACCCCTTATATCAGAGTTTCTGCTTGGATCATGGTTTGCGGCATTTTCCTTGCACTATAATCCTGCCGACTCTAATGTAAAGTGGAAAGCCGGGAAATGTGGGGGGGGGGGGGGCTGAGACTCTAGTGTACAGGGACCACCTTCCGCAGAGTGAATACACTAAGGTAAGGGGGGTGTGTTACTGAGATAAGAAGAAACCTTTATATCAGTGCCTCCTTATATCAGTGATCCCCCCCTCAGACTGGCCTGACACTGACCTCCTCTCCGATGCAGCGTGAAGGGTTTGGTTAGACGGCTCCAGGTTGGTGGCTGTGGCCACCCCCCTCCGCTCCTCTGTCTCTTCCTCCCCGCAGCGATCATCTCCTCTCCCTCCAAGCAGCGTTCATCTCCTCCCCTCCCTGCAGCGCTCACCTCCTCTCCCTGGCTAGTTAAGTTCAGCGTGACTGAATACATTTGGCTCCTTGCAAGCCCATTACTTTGCCGGGTTTTCTGTCTCTCTGGGGAGCTGGGAATCACCACGGAATTCTCTGGATCCTATACATGGTTTACTTTTCTGGCTATAACAACATTCATCCCTTTCGATAGTGGTCATTAGCAGTGTTTTCATTTACACACTCACCTTATGTATGCTTTGAAATGTTTCAAGTTGCATATAAAAATGTTTTTATATATTTTTACAGTAACCTTATCCCCTGAGGATGACCACAAAGGCTGAAACGTGTTTTACTTTACACTGTCTATTTAATTACTTTGCTGTTTAAAAGCCCATGGGGGAATTTTCCCATTTCACAGACATGCTCATCCGGAGTCGCACTCAGAAGCTCATCATACGATCCGGAAGGGCGGTGGCCACACACAGCTGTGACATAAGGTTCCTTAGCACTCGTTCTCCTGGTCTTTACTTTCCCCAAAGACCAAGAGAACGAGTGCCGAGGAAGCTTATGTCACAGCTGTGTGTGGCCACCGCCCTTCCGGATCGTATGATGAGCTTCTGAGTGCGACTCCGGATGAGCATGTCTGTATTCAGTCACGCTGAAGTTTACTAGCCAGGGAGAGGAGGTGAGCGTTGCGGGGAACCAGAGCATCATGGGGGACAGCTGATTGAGGCGCATGGGGGAAAAGAGCATGAAGGTACACAGGAGCATGGGGGGGGGGGGGGGGAATAGAGAAGCATGTAGAGGAACAGAGAAGCAGGGGGAGGAGCATGGTGGGCAGCCGCCATGGGAGAGACCTGTCAAAGTGGATGAAGTTCAGGGCAATATTTTTGGGCGAGTACAACCCTGGTGTCCTCGTCCTCCGGGGGAGAGAAGGGTGGCACCCTTTCCTCCTCCAACCACCCAAGGACCAGCGCTTCCCATTTTGGCCAACAGTGGGGCCCATCTCCTTCTTCAAACAGCGAGGGGTCCACTCCTCTGCCAACCAGCCAGATTCTCTCTCCTTCTCCCCAGGCACCCACTTTTTCTCCCCCAGGGACCCTCTTCTCCTCCTCCAAACACCCAGGGGCTCTCTGCTCCCACAAACAGCCAGGGGCCCTCTTCTCCAAACACCCAGGTGCCATCTCCTTCTCCCTAAGCCACCAGTGACCCCCATAGCGGGTCAAACATGCTCTCTGCCCTCCCGTGACCTCATATCCACTGTCCTGGGATGCCATGATGATGATGGTGTACAAGTCTCCAGTGAGAGGGCTATAGGTAAACTTGCACTCAGCTTCTTTGGCCCGATTGGAGGAAAAGCAGCGGAGGTGATACAGACCGCAGCACTTGACGGAGTTCAAAGACCAGTGGTGGCCCCTGCATGGTGGGCCCACAATGCATGGACACCGCCTCTGTCACCTCTGCCGCCCTCCCTATTCATGTGCCCGGCCCCTTTCAGGAGGCCGGACACATGAAATTAGATGGTGGGGATAGACGGGGTGTGTATTTTGAAGCATGTGATTAGAGCCAGAGGCTATTTTCACACTAATGTTCCTCCTTGCCAATCAGCAGGCAGGTCAGTAAAACCTGTCTCCAGATTGGTCAAAGCTTTAGGCGATCCTATTGGATGCCTAACTCTTTTGCAGAAAAGGCGACATGATGGAGGAAGCCTGAGGAGCCGAGTGGACACAGGAGTCACAGCCGCCGCTACAGAAGAGAAGGAAGTGCAGCATATGACGGGTACAAGTGGCTTCATATGGTGGGCATATTGGCTGGGTATGACGGGCACAGTGTGAGGCTGCAATTGCTCCCCCAAAACGAAGGGCTGATCCCTACTGCTGGGAGGATGGTAGTTGGGTGGGGGGGGGTCTGATCCCTAGTCCTGGGAGGATGGTATTGGGGCGGGGGGGGGGGTGATCCCTAGTGCTGGGAGGATGGTGGTGGGGGGGTGATCCCTGCTGCTGGGAGGATGGTGGTGGTGGGGGGTTGATCCCTACAGCTGGGAGGATGGTAGGATGGTAGTTGGGTGGGGGGATGGGCTGATCCCTACAGCTGGGAGGATGGTAGTTGGGTGGGGGGGCTGATCCCTAGTGCTGGGAGGATGGTGGTGGGGGGGTGATCCCTGCTGCTGGGAGGATGGTGGTAGTGGGGGGGGGGGTGATCCCTACAGCTGGGAGGATGGTAGTTGGGTGGGGGGGTCTGATCCCTAGTGCTGGGAGGATGGTATTGGGGCGGGGGGGGGGGTCCCTAGTGCTGGGAGGATGGTGGTGGGGGGGTGTCCCCTGCTGCTGGGAGGATGGTGGTGGGGGAGGGTGATCCCTACAGCTGGGAGGATGGTAGTTGGGTGGGGGGGCTGATCCCTAGTGCTGGGAGGATGGTGGTGGGGGGGTGATCCCTGCTGCTGGGAGGATGGTGGTGGTGGTGGGGGGGGGGTGATCCCTACTACAGCTGGGAGGATGGTAGTTGGGTGGGGGGCTGATCCCTAGTGCTGGGAGGATGGTGGTGGGGGGGGGGGTTGATCCCTACAGCTGGGAGGATGGTAGGATGGTAGTTGGGTGGGGGGGGCTGATCCCTACAGCTGGGAGGATGGTAGTTGGGTGGGGGGGCTGATCCCTAGTGCTGGGAGGATGGTGGTGGGGGGGTGATCCCTGCTGCTGGGAGGATGGTGGTGGTGGGGGTAATCCCTACAGCTAGGAGGATGGTCCTGTGTACATGGAGCCTAAAAAAAAAAAAAAAATACAGAAGAGCGGAAGTTTAGTTTTTGGTTAACGTTTCAAATCAAAGTTAAATCAAACCTAAAGCTCTCCTCCTAAATACATATTTTCTTGACAGTACAATGTTACATGTTATTATAGATGGGTATTGAGGTATTGATGCTTTACAAGACTCCGTCCGCCCACCCGAGTCTATGGTTTTATCGGACCTCAGGAAGCCTGTGCTTTAGGGACGGGGCTGGAGGCGGTGCTGGAGGCGGTGCTGGCAGGGATGTACTTGAGAATCCAGCTCCGCCTCCGCCCGCCCATCCGAGTCTATATTTTTATCGGACCTGAATAAGCCTATGCTGGAGGCGGTGCTGGCGGTGATGTAATGGAGAATTCAGCTCCGCCTCCGCCCGCCCACCCGAGTCGAGGATTTTCATGGACCGAAAAGGCGTCGGCGCATGCGCCGTGGACCCGCGATCAGCTGTGCTCTGACGTACGAGCACCGGAAGTCACGTGGGTCCGAGGTTTTCATAGGTCCGATGAAATTTTACATCACCGGCTCTCTCTCCTCTCCTTCCTGTCTCGCACGAAATGATGAGAGAGGAGACACAGCCGATCTGCTCTCTCTCCCCTCTCTCGTGTGTGCTTCAAGGGAAGTCAAGTGTGAAGCTAACAAGCTCACACTTCCCACAGTACACACACAGAAGAGGGAAGAGAGAGCAGATCGGTGAGAGAGGAAGGAGGGGAGAGAGAGCATCAATGCCGGCTCTTGTGCTCTGAGCTGTTCCATGAGAGAGACGCTCTCAGCTCAGATCCCTGCTGGAAGCAACGGCGGATCCAGGGGGGGGCAACGGGGCAATTGCCCCCCCCGAGACAATCATGTCACACTCCCTTGGTTTAAAAAAAAAAAAAAAAAAAAATTTTTTTTTTCTATCTGACTTTTTTTTAAACTGCATCGCTGTGCGTGTACAGGGCTCGGTACAAGGGGTGGGAGGTGTCCAGGGCAGAGTGTGAGAGGGGCGGATTTATCTCCCTCCTTCTGCTCACTTACTGAGCATATAATACCAGAGCCGTTTGCATAGCCACGGCCGCCCGATCTGCTCCCTCCCCCTGCATCCTTATTGGCAGGCAGGGAAGAGAGCACTAGAAAGGACTCCAGGAGGGGGGGGGGGGGGCAATCAAGCCGTCCATTATCTAATCCTCAGTAGTAGTACTAACCATGAAGAAACACACTGATACCTCCTGTCCGTCCGTAGGACAGCAGAGTCAGTCTGTAAATTCTGAGGCTGGCTGCAGCTCTGCGTGTCTGTCTGTGTAAACAGCCCAGCAAAGACATCCACCCCCTCCTCCCTCACTCACTGACTGACGAGAGATGAGAGGAATACAGCTCCTCCCACCTCTGCTCCTCCAGTGACATCCCGCCCCGCCCACACTATCCCCAGCATGCCGTGCAGCTGTATCTAGAAAGAAGGGGAAGTGTTTGTGGGCGGGAAATATGAATACAGTAGCTGCAGATTCCTCTGTGTGCCAAAGATGACCTGATCTTTTAGCCTGCAAATGTGGGTGAGTGTACACTGTGATCATTGTCCTTATCTCCATCCCTCTGCCTTCTCTCCTCCATATGTCTCCATCCCCTCCCCCTCATGTTCTTTCAAGACGTTCTATGTTTACTTTCACTTTCAGTAAGGCTGTTAATAATGGGGGTTAATAATGCATTTGCAGACACCAGTGCCGGGGGTTAATGCCTTTGTTGACACCAGTGCCGGGGGTTAATAATGCATTTGCTGACACCAGTGCCGGGGGTTAATGTGTTTGCAGACACCAGTTGGGGCTTAATGCCTTTGCTGACACCAGTGCTGGGGCTTAATGCCTTTGCTGACACCAGTGCTGGGGCTTAATGCCTTTGCTGACACCAGTGCTGGGGCTTAATGCCTTTGCTGACACCAGTGCTGGGGCTTAATGCCTTTGCTGACACCAGTGCTGGGGGTTAATGATATGTTTGCTGACACCAGTGCTGGGGGTTAATGATATGTTTGCTGACACCAGTGCTGGGGGTTAATGATATGTTTGCTGACACCAGTGCTGGGGGTTAATGATATGTTTGCTGACACCAGTGCTGGGGGTTAATGCCTTTGCTGACACCAGTGCTGGGGGTTAATGATGTGTTTGCTGACACCAGTGCTGGGGGTTAATGATATGTTTGCTGACACCAATGCTGGGGGTTAATGCGTTTGCTGACACCAATGCTGGGGGTAACTTAATGTTTGCTGACACCAGTGCTGGGGGTTAATGTGTTTACTAATACCAGTGCTGGGGGTTAATATTGTGTTTTCTGACACCAATGCTGGGGGTTAATGCTTTTGCTGACACCAATGCTGGAGGTTAATGCGTTTAATGACACCAATGCCGGGGACTAATGATGCGTCTGCTGGGGTTAATAATGAGTTTTCTGACAACAGTGCTGGGGGTTAATAATGCATCTGCTGGGGGTTAATGCGTTTTTGCAAGTGCAACCATAGCAACCCTGGTAGTTCTCCCACTGATTTGGACCCTTATATTTTCCTGGTGTGCTGGTGACATACCTCCTTGTTTTCTGCCACCCTAGGGGGCCCAATACAGTAAGAAGGGGGCTCACAGCAACACATGCTGCCACCACCTGGCTGCAACCCCCTGTCCTCCCCTTCCGCCTGGCTGCAATCCCTCTGTCCTCCCCTTCCGCCTGGCTGCAATCCCTCTGTCCTCCACTTCCGCCTGGCTGCAACCCCTCTGTCCTCCCCTTCCGCCTGGCTGCAACCCCTCTGTCTCCCCTTCCGCCTGGCTGCAACCCCTCTGTCCTCCCCTTCCGCCTGGCTGCAACCCCTCTGTCCTCCCCTTCCGCCTGGCTGCAACCCCTCTGTCTCCCCTTCCGCCTGGCTGCAACCCCTCTGTCCTCCCCTTCCGCCTGGCTGCAGCCCCTCTGTCCTCCCCTTCACCTGGCCGCAACCCCCTGTCCTCCCCACCACCTGGCTGCCAAGCAGGAGGGGGGAAGAGAGAAGAAAAGTGACCATAAGGCTGTAGGGTGGAGGAAGCCAGTGATTCCATTATTATCATCCAAAGTAAGAACTTATCTCCCCTTCACCTGGCTGCAACACCTCTGTCCTCCCTTCCACCTGGCTGCAACCCCTCTGTCCTCCCTTCCACCTGGCTGCAACCCCTCTGTCCTCCCCACCACCTGGCTGCAGCCCCCCGTCCTCCCCTTCCACCTGGCTGCAACCCCCCCGTCCTCCCCTTCCACCTGGCTGCAACCCCCCCGTCCTCCCCTTCCACCTGGCTGCAACCCCCCGTCCTCCCCTTCCACCTGGCTGCAACCAGCTTTTTCTTTCCTCCACCTGGCTGCAACCCCCCTTCCAACTGGCTGCTCCCACACAGTAATAATTGAAATGATGTGCTTCGATCATCCTGACACCATATTAACCACTGTCCCGTGATGATTGAAGCTCCAACACCAGCCATTGCCCCTACAAATTGCCTGCAAAAATTTTGGCAGTGCCCCTCCCGAGATTAGACTCTGGATCCGCCCCTGGCTGGAAGGCAGTAGGCAGACGGCATTCATGAGCACTGTTAGGACTGAGACACTAATGAACACTGATACAGGTGGGTGCTGTGTAGCTCCCCCATAATTTCACATATAGCACCCCTTCAGCAGCTGCCTCTGAAAGATATTTGGGTGTGCTGCTACCAGTGACACTCCTGCCCCTCAGCCTGCCCCTGTGTGTCCAGAGATTGGCAAACAGCATGTCAGGCTACAGGTTGTCATTCCTGTGCCCCGTGCAGCATAAGGGGGAGGGATCCTGGAAGCACCTGCTATTATCCAATCATGCTGTGCCTTTGCTACAATCCCTCCCACTTCTGCTGCCGCCTTGTTTTGATTTCAGGCAGCTCCAGAGGAAAAAAGAAGCAGCAAGACCTCCCAGCTCTCCAACTCCCATGTGAGTCTTTTTCTAATGTATTATTCATGGAGGGGAGAAGAAGGTTGTGCAGCAGCTTGTAGAGTGATAGGTTTGCGTTTAGTACAGACAGCAGTGTTCTCCAGAGGGGGACAGGACAAGGGGAAGACACTCTTATAAGTTATATATAGTGTAATTATCAGGCTGCTAGATCCTCAGCATCAGACAACAGAACACACATACACCTCATACATTGATTTATATCAGCAAAAATCATGTTTATTACAGAGACTTCTGTGATAGGGAGAAACAAATCCATGAGATCTGTGCATTCTGTCCCTTTCCTGTCTCTGCAGCTACCATGTGATGATGTCAGTTGGCAAACCTTTGAAAATTGTAATGTAGTTTTTTCATTTGGAGCCAGTCAGAGTGGGATGGTGCTCCCGGATTACAATTAAGTGTGTTTAGGCCTATGAATTGTGGCAGCAGCCTCTGGTAAATCCCTGTATGCTCACAGATGTGGTGGTGGCGGCGCACCAAAGTGGGTGTAAAGATCTTAAATATACAGGTGAACTTTTGTTTTATTGCACATGTCACTTTTTTTTTGGTGGAGGAACAATGAAATGGCAGCTAATAGCCATCAGGAGATCCGCTTTTGTTTGTAATGCATACATGAATTTAATCTGATGGTTTCAACTTTATTCACTTTTTTTTAGTTATGTATGCATCACTTTGTTTGCACTCAACACTTTAATACATTTTGCACAGAATATTTAGGTATTTCTCAAAGTGTTTGTTCATTCACACGTAATGCAGTGTGCTGTTTTCTCCGTGTTATTATCATTTTTTTTAAACTTTTAGTGAATTACCACTAAGCACTTTAGTTTCTATGCACATTTATCAGATTCTATTTAACCTATTTCTCTTAGGCCACTCCCACTGTCGGGTGTTATCTCTGCATGCCCACTATGAACCGTGGTATGCTAAGTGCTTTCATTTATTTTTTATTTTTGTGTTCCCTAGGTATTTCACAATCCTAGCAACACCCATGCACCACAGTGAGAGGCAGTATTTCACTTTTTCTAGCTAATAAGCAATGGTGGAGGGTGAGGAGATCTGTGGTCTGCAGAGCAATCTTGCATCTCCTGACATTTAGTCTATAGAAGCCTGCTGGGACTCAGGGCTGTCATCATTGGCAGATTGATATGAGAAGAGGAGTTGTTTGTGGTGCAAACTAGGAAGTGGTCTGGGAGAGCTTCTGGTGTTGGCATGGGACAAAGTATGACTGATTCTTTAAATGGCTCTCTGGCTTCTTTGCAGCCCTTAAAGTGGAAGTAAACCCTTTTTTGGCACTTGTACCTACAGGTAAGCCTATAATAAGGCTTATCTGTAGGTACAGTGAATATCTCCTAAACCTGCATGTTTTAGGAGATATTCACGCTGCATGCTGGCGGTGACGTCACCGGCACATGCACTCTGAAGGAACGGTATATCCGTGCCATCGCTTTACAGCTTTGTGCGCGGTGGAGTGACATCAACCCAGCACGGCCAATCAGACAGCTGGAGGACATGAACCTGGAGGGAAGACCAGGTGAAGATGGAGGAGACTGTCAGTGGTGACATCACAGCACTGGAGGGCTTTGTTCTAAGGTAAGTATTTCATAATGTGGTAGTATGTGCTGCAAAGTAACACATTATTCCTTTATTTTGCAGGGTTTAAAAAAAAGCACTAATGAGCACTGATAGGAGGCATTAATGAGCATGTATGCTTCTAACAAGACCTCTGGAGTGTAGGGGTGTTGAAATTAATCGTAGCATCGGTGCATCGCGATTCGACCACCCACGATGCGATTCCGATGCTACAACTTGCATTAATCGATTTTTGATGACGTCATCTGCGCACCGCTCCCCCCCCCCCCCCCGAGTCAGATTTTTCAGCCGAAAAAAGAAGCTGTGGGCGTTAGCCGCACCTCCTTCCCGCCCCCCGCTGTGCAGACGAACAAGCCGTGGGTGTTAGCAAGGCCTCGTTTCCCGCCCCCCCGCTGGTTCATCCGAATAAGCCATTCCCACCTCCTTTCCCGCCCCCCGCTGACGGCATTCCCAGCCGCCCGTCACCACGTGGAGCGAGTGTCCCCGACAAGTGATGACCCGGTCCCGACTCCCCAGAGCCTTCCTCCTTGGCTCACCTTTCACTGTGCACACTGCACAGGCTACTGTGGAAGACCCGAGACAGCCGAGGACTGCAGGCAGCAGAACACTGACAGGACAGAGTTTTCATCATCATCATCATCAGGTACTTACTTGGGGGGATGCACACTGGCAGCAATTGATGGCACACTGGCAGCAATTGATGGCACACTGGCAGCAATTGATGGCACACTGGCAGCAATTGATGGCACACTGGCAGCAATTGATGGCACACTGGCGGCACACTGGCAGCAATTGATGGCACACTGGCAGCAATTGATGGCACACTGGCAGCAATTGGCGGCACACTGGCAGCAATTGATGGCACAATTGACGGCACACTGGCAGCAATTGATGGCACACTGGCAGCAATTGATGGCACACTGGCAGCAATTGATGGCACACTGGCGGCACACTGGCAGCAATTGATGGCACACTGGCAGCAATTGATGGCACACTGGCAGCAATTGATGGCACACTGGCAGCAATTGATGGCACACTGGCAGCAATTGATGGCACACTGGCAGCAATTGATGGCACACTGGCGGCACACTGGCAGCCATTGATGGCACACTGGCGGCACACTGGCAGCAATAATGGCACACTGGCGGCACACTGGCAGCAATTGATGGCACACTGGCAGCAATTGATGTCAGCAATTAATGGCAAACTGGTTTATGTATGTCTTATTGTCTTAGTGATTGATTAACGTCGCAACTTTATTGATTTGAAATTGATACCCTTTTTTTTTTGTTTTTTTGTATGATTTTTGCTTTTGCTCATCACTGCCACACACATGCAGCCATGCATTGCACGTGTGGTAGTAATGAGAAAAACTAAAAATCATACAAAAAAAAGTATCAATTAAGTTTTGATGTGAATCAATCACTAAGACAATAAGACATACATAAACCATAATTTATGACACGGCATACATTGTCGCTTGGCAGGACTTTATGGGGACAATGTCCGCAGTCTCTGATCCTCTCTAGTATCATTGTCTGCAGTCTCTGATCCTCTAGTATCATTGTCTACAGTCTCTGATCCTCTCTAGTATCATTGTCTGCAGTCTCTGATCCTCTCTAGTATCATTGTCTGCAGTCTCTGATCCTCTCTAGTATCATTGCCTGCAGTCTCTGTCCATCTCTTGTATCATTGTCTGCAGTCTCTGTCCATCTCTTGTATTATTTTGGGGTCAGTCTGGAGCTCCTCTTTAAGTTGTCTGCTGTGTTTACAGTTTGCTACATGCAGAGAATTTTTTTTTAAGAACAGATGAAAACCGTGCGCAGTAATCTTGATGCATCGTGATGCATCGCGGAATCAAATCGTGTACTTGATAATCGTAATCGCATCGAATCGTGAGACTGGTGAAGATGCGCAGCCCTACTGGAGTGCATTCTATTCTTGATATATATATATATATATATATAGCGTTTTATAATTTGCCCCCCTACTTTTGTCCTTGTGCCCCCCTAAATATGAAAGCTGGAGACGCCACTGCCTAGACAGCTTGAATAGCGGCAGGCAAGTGGCTTCAGGGCAGCCTGCTAGATCAAGGTGAGTGAGAGAGGGAGAGAGAGAGACAGCACTGAGTAGGGCAGCAGTTTCATATTTCATAATATTTCATAATCACCACACCAGCATCTTGATCACCGTTATGCCCCATACCAACATCCTGATCACCACCATACCAGTGCCATGATCAATGCCATATCATCATCCTCATCACTGCCATACCCCTATATTAGTGTCCTAATCATCACCATAACCCATACCAGCATCCTGATCAATTGAAATTCCGAACGTGTATATATACACACACACACACAGACGCACGTGTGTTTGACATTTGGTTTGAGGTGCACACCCTAATGCAATAGGCTGCGCACGCCTATGCCTGGGGACACTATCATTCCAGACAAAGGAGATAATCAACTTGTCCAGTTGTTTAAAAAAAGTGGAAGGAATGTGTACCAGAATTTGTCTGAAGACATACAAAAATTTGGGGAGCACAGACATTTTAACAAGGTTAACCCTTCCAACTGGGGTGAGGGGTAGTGTTTTCCAAGCAGTGCATCTCTGAGTCAGGAGAGACTTTACTGGAGTTAGGTTGAGAGGGATTAACTATGCCAAGTCCCTATGTATCTCTATTCCCAAATATCTGAATTGTGAGACCTTTTGGAGAGGGGTATCTGGGGGTATTGAGGCCTCATCTGGATGTAATGCAAAGATCAGTTAACTCGGGTGCCAGAATATCTATCAAAGATGTCTAAGAGACAGGGCTGCTCCCAAGGAGTCCGATGTGTTCCTAAGGTACAGCGGGGTGTCGCATACAGAGATATTTTCTCCTGGACTGATCCCAGCAGTATACCTCTAACTAGGGGGAAGGAGCGCAGGAGAATTGCCATCGGCTCAATAGCCAATGCGAAAAGGACAGGAGATAATGGGCAACCCTGTCTGGTGTCCCTTGTGTAGATGAAAGGATGGCGAGAGAGTCACTCCAGTGCGGACCCTAGCCTTCGGGGACTTATAGAGAGCCTGCACCCAGGATATAAAGTTAGGACCGAAACAGAAATGACGCAGGACCTCCCACAGATAACACCACTCTACGGAGTCGAATGCTATCTCTTCATCCAGGGAGAACACTGCGTTGAATCAGCTAAGAGAGTCACCAGCACCCATAACAGTGTACAGCCTATGAAGGTTTATATCTGTCCCCTTGCCGGGCATAAAACCGGTTTGGTCTTCGTGAATCATGGTGAACATAACCTCATTAGGTCTTCTAGCCAGAATCTTGGCACCTGCATTAAGTAAGGATATAGGGCGATAAGGGTTGCAAAGTTCTGGGTCTTTACCTGGTTTAGTGACGACAACTATAACTGCCTTTGTCATAGAATTAGGGAGTGGTGTCTTTCACAGTCCCTATGATCATCTCGTGCAGTTTGGGCGACAATTGTTCCCCGTATTGCCTGTAAAATTCAGATGAAAGGCCATCCACACCAGGGGTTTTCCCCCGCATGGAGTCCACCTAGCACTAGCTGAATCTCTTCTAGGGTGATAGCACATCTAAACAGGTCCGAGCCGAGTCCTCACTGAGGGTTGGATAGGGGATCTGCCTGAGAAAGGAGTCCAGCTCCACTCCTGAGTAATCCACCTTAAAGGAGTACAGGGCACTATAGTATAAGGCAAAACGTGCATTGATGGTCACAGGTCTGTTACCAGCATACCATCTGTGTCTCTCAAGCGAGCAATGTTGTTCTCTAGCTAGCCAGGCCAGGAACCTGCCTGTCTTTTCCCCCTGCTCAAAGATGTGCTGCGATTGCGTCAATATTTTGCTTTTTTGCCCAAGCCACCCGCAGGAGCATTATTTCCCGGTAGGCCACCTGCATATCAAGATGGGTGATTGGGTTTTGGGTCAGAATATACTGAGATTCAAGACCAAGGTCCTTAACTTCCACTCCTCCTTGGCATTATACCGGACTCTGGAAATAGAGGTCTGGTAGCACACCCCGGATGTAGGCCTTGAATGCGTCCCACCTATTATGCTGTGCAGTGGACCCTGCATTCGATAACCAGTAGTCAGAGATGCATTTAGAGATCTCGGCTTCTATCAATTCCTCAGAGTTCCAGTAGCGAGAAAGATGCCACAGTCTCTCCAATGGAGGGGGGGGGGGGGGGGGGGGGTGGTTGGGTTTTGTAGACACAAGAGCATAGGGCCATGGTCTGATATGCCCCTGAGGAGCATAGTCACCTCCTGCATTTGGGGAAGCAACCCCCCACTGGTATACATCCTAGAGATCGAGCAAAAAAAGGCAGATTGGCAAGTAAAAGCCTGTTCAGCAGGAAATCGCCACCGCTAGACATCCGTCGGGCCATAAAGGGTTGTCCATTTGTTCAGGGGGGAGTCTATACCCATGCATGGAGGGAGTTTATCTAGGGACAGGATAGGAGCCATATTGAAGTCCCCCGCTATAATAAGGTTATCAGTGGGGTAAGTAGTAAGGATAGGGGTCAGATATTTCAGGAGAGACACTGTGGCCGGTGGAGGTATATATAGACCCAAGATCAGCAGCTCAACAGTGTCCACCACAGCATGTACCCTCCGGGTCAGTCTTAACATCAAGCAGGGAGTAGGATAGGGCCTTATGCACTAGTACATACCCAGCAGGGCCGATCCTAGGGTCACATGCGCCTGGGTGCAGAAATATTTCTGGCGCCCCACATGGGTCTGGTCATTGATGGCACAGTTGCTGTGTTTGATGGCATGGCACAGTGGTGACAATTGATGGCACAGTTGCTGTGTTGCATGGCACAGTGGTGACAATTGATGGCACAGTGGCTGCGTTTGATGGCATGGCACAGTGGTGACAATTGATGGCACAGTTGCTGTTTGATGGCATGGCACAGTGGTGACAATTGATGGCACAGTGACTGCATTTGATGGCATGGCACAGTGGTGACAATTGATGGCACAGTTGCTGTGTTTGATGGCATGGCACAGTGGTGACAATTGATGACACAGTGGCTGCATTTGGTGGCATGGCACAGTGGTGACAATTGATGACACAGTTGCTGTGTTGCATGGCACAGTGGTGACAATTGATGGCACAGTAACTGCGTTTGATGTCATGGCACAGTGGTGACAATTAATGGCACAGTTGCTGTTTGATGGCATGGCACAGTGGTGACAATTGATGGCACAGTGACTGCATTTGATGGCATGGCACAGTGGTGACAATTGATGGCACAGTTGCTGTTTTGCATGGCACAGTGGTGACAATTGATGCCACAACTGCTGTGTTTGATGGCATGGCACCGTGGTGACAATTGATGGCACAGTGGCTGCATTTGGTGGCATGGCACAGTGGCTGCGTTTGATGGCACAGTGGCTGCATGTGATGGGCACAGTGAGGCTGCAATTTTTTTTCCGTTTGTGCCCCCCCAAAAATGTTGAGCACCAGCCGCCACTGATAGGTGGTGGGCTAGAAACTCTTCACTACACTATCCCCCTGGTCCACAGCAGCACTGATCCATAAGTTGGCTGGGAATACTCACCTCTTAAGGCCTTACAATGCTACAATGATTCTAGGTTAGGGCTCCAACAGTTTAGCCAAACACCTGCGGCCCATGTAACCCAGGGGTCTGTTCTTCACCGCCAAGTATCCCACCTCTTCCCATTAACCACCGCCATGTGCATCGCAACCAGGTTGTGTACTTTATAGTCAGTATCCTGTCCACCAGCACATGTGTATCATGTTATGAGTCTCACCCCTCCAGCCCTCAGTAGACTAACTAAGGTGTTCAGGCATCCTCCTTGAAAAACATCACTCCAGGCAGAAGCCATATTATTTTACTTGCAAATAAAAGAATACTAATCTCAAACAATGACAATTTATAAAAGAACCTCTAAATTTAATAACCCATAGCTTCCATTACAGCGTTAAGTCTTCACTTTAGGTCAGTTCTGGAGGTCTGGTATCTCAAGGTCTGCAGCTAAGGAAGCCAATGTGGGGGAACCAAACAAGGATCCCCTTGGCTATCTGTCACATTCTTCTTCTCCATCCCCCTAGACTCCACCTACCATAGATATGGGGTTCTGCCAAAACAGCAGGAACAGGTCAAATCTAGGAAAGGATTGACCCAAAGCTGGGGAATGAGTTATGCCGCGTACACATGATCGGTTAAACCGATGAGATTGGTCTGAAGGTCCATTTTCATCGGTCAAAACCAATTGTGTGTGGGCACCATCGGTTATTTAACCATCGGTTAAAAAAAAGCCAACTTGTTTTAAATTTAACTGTTGGATTCCTAACCGATAGAACAAAACCGATCGTTAGTAGGCACGACCATCGGTTAAAAATCCACTGTAACGGAATGACCCGTGACAACCAAAGACTTTGGAAGGATGAGAGATACTCCTGTGTCGGCGGCACTAATAACTCCTGGGTCTAAGTCCACCCTGTGCCTTTTGGGTGTAGGGTGGCTAATAGGATCATAATTCATGTATTACATGAGATGGGACATTACTGATAAATCATGTATGGCAGGATACCTTGAAATATTAAAAGTTGTTGGCTTATTCTGAACCACAACCCGTCAATAAGAGTGCTCATTCCTCTGTGTAATAAGCTGTTGAAATGCTAAGTGAAGCCGGGCTTGTGAAATACCTTTCCATTGTGTTCTGCAGGTGAATAGATGTTGTCAGAGACGGAATGGGGCTGATTTACCAAGCCTGTGCGCCATGACTCATGGTGCACAAGCAGGAGTAAACCTGTTTTTGAGATTTACAAAAGAAACACGCTGCCAGTGCAGCGTGTTTCCTCATTTACTAAAGTGCCTAATGCGCCCAGGAGAGGGCGCACAGCACGCCAGTACAGAGCTGGCGTGCGGCATTTAGTTCTGTAAACTTTGGGGATTCGGGCGGGAGTTTATGAGGGGAGGGAGGGGGGTGATGCAGGGGAAGTGAGGTGACATGTGTTTGAACGTGTGTGGCGGGCCGAATTGAAAGGGAAAGTGACTTTTGGGACCCGATCCCCGTGCGCTTGCAAAGTACGCTAGAACCTCGGAAGGTTAATTTGCATACTGGGCATGCGCAGAGGGAGAAATCGGGGCTTTGCGTGCGCCTCCTCAGTACGCCGGGAAATTCTTGGTAAATACCAAGGGGCGTAGCAGTGTTTGCACTGCGTGAAGCGACGCACGTGAAGCTCCGAGGTGTTCTCGGGCTGCGCTGACACTGAAGGGGAACTCCGCGCCAAATTTCAAATTTGAAACCGGCGCGGCTTCCCCCCCCAGGGTCACAATAGGCTCTTCGGCTTGGTCCGGAATGTGAGGGGTTAACCCACGCCAAAATCGGCGTGGGGTTCCCCCCCAGATCCGTACCAAGCCCTCATCCCAAGCATGCAGTCTGGCCGGACAGGAATGGGGGTGGGGACGAGCGAGTGCCCCCCCCCTCCTGAGCCGTACCAGACCACATGCCCTCGACATGGGGGAGTGTGTGCTTTGAGGGAGGGGGGCACTGCCCCCCCACCCCAAAGCACTCTTGTCCCCATGTCGATAGGGACAAGAGCCTCTTCCCGACAACCCTGGCCATTGGTTGTCGGGGTATGCGGGCGGGAGCCAATCAGAATCTGAGAGCCACTTTAATAAGGCGGCCCCCAGATTCTGGCCCCCCACCCTATGTGAATGAGTATGGGGTACATGGTACCCCTACCCTTTCACCTGGTGGGAAAAGTTGTAACACAAATAAACCACACAAGAATAAAATAATTTATTAGCCAGCTCCGGGGGTCTTCCGCCAACCCACCCGGTCTTCGCCGCCGCTGTCTTCCGCCGCGACCCCCTTAACCACGAAGCTCCGTGCTTGTTTGATGAGGGCAGCGGGCTTCGACGTTTTCTCCGGGGGGAGGGTCGCACATCTCACCCCGGTTTTCTAGGCGTCTTCCGCCGCGGCCCCCTTCACCATGAAGCTTCCTGCCTATGGGGGGAGGGCCGCGGGCTTCGTAGTTTTCTGCCGGGGGGGGGCTCTCGATAGCCTCTTCTGCCTGGCTCTTCCGCGGGGGCCAGGGCTTCTCGTCGCTGTGTCGCCGTCTTCTGCCGCTGCCCCCTTCACCACGAAGCTCCAGGGCTTCTCGTCGCTGTCTTCCGCCGCGGGGTGACACTCGCGGGCTTCTTCTTCCATTCAATGTTGACACGGCGAGGTGCGGCGCTGAAATGCCTTCTGAGCGGCGGGCAAGGACTTATATTGGCATAGGGCGTGGGCGTGGTTATGCCAACATGTGACCTTAACCCATGTGACAGTGATGTCACGTCACATCACTGTCACATGGGTTAAGGTCACATGTTGTTGTTCTCTGCTTTTTTCGGCCGGCCCCCCCCGGATGTAAAAGAGCTTATTTTGGGGTGGGGGCCTGGCTGGACATGGCGGAGAGCATCGGTGGGTGTCCCCCCCGGCAGAAAATGGCGAAGCCCGGGGCCCAATGGGCTGGTGGTGGGGGGTCCCGGCAGAAGACCCCCAGAGCTGACTAATTATTTTTTTCTGTGTGGTTTATTTGTGTTTACACTTTTCCACCCGGTGAATGGGTAGGTGTACGATGTACCCCATACTCATTCACATAGGGTGGGGGGCCAGAATCTGGGGGCCCCCTTATTATAGGGGGCTCTCAGATTCTGATAAGCCCCCGCCCGCATACCCCGACAACCAACGGCCAGGGTTGTCGGGAAGAGGCTCTTGTCCCTATCGACATGGGGACAAGAGTGCTTTGGGTGGGGGGGCAGTGCCCCCCTCCCCCACAGCACACACTCCCCCATGTCGAGGGCATGTGGTCTGGTATGGCTCAGGAGGGGGGGGGCGCTCGCTCGTCCCCACCCCCATTCCTGTCCGGCCAGACTGCGTGCCTGGGAGAAGGGTTTGGTCTGGATCTGAGGGGGAACCCCACACCGTTTTTGGCGTGGGTTTAACCCCTTATGTTCCAGATCAAATCTAAGAGCCTGTAGTGCACCTGAAGGGGGACCCCCAGGCCGTTTTTTTTTTTTTAATTTGGGGTGGAGTTCCCCTTTATCCCGGTCCTGTCAGGGGGGGGGGGAATGCCTGCTCGTCTGTCCCTACAATGTATGAACAGCGATCTGTCATTTCCCCTACACAGTCCCACCCCCTTTACAGTTAGAACACACCCAGGTAACATATTCAACCCCTTCCGCGCCCCTAGTGTTAACCCCTTCCCTGCCAGTGTCATTTTTATAGTAAGCAATGCATTTCTATACCATTGCTCGCTAGAAAAATGCCAAATCTCACAAAAATGTGTCCGCCACAATGTCGCAGTAGCCAGAAAAATCAATGATAGCCACCATTACTAGTAAAACAAAAAATTATTCCTAAAAAACCCATAAGACCAACCCCTACTTATAACTTTTGCCCAAACCAATCAAACGCTTATTGTGATTTTTTGGAAACAAAAATATGTCGAAGAATACTTATCGGCCTAAACTGAGGGCAAACATTTTTTGAATATATTTTGGGGGAGATTTATTATAGCAAACAGTAAAAAAGATGTCTTTTTATTTACCAAATTGTCGCTATATTTTTGGTTCAAGCAAAAATAAGAAAAAACGCAGAGGTGATCAAATACCACCCAAAAAAATAAATTAAACATTTTTTGGGGGTGGGAAATGAGGACGCCAAATTTGTTTGGGGGCCACGTCGCACAACCACGCAATTGTCAGTCAAAATGACGCAGTGTTGAAATGCAAAAACTGGCCCCGTCAGTGACCAGTAATATGCTCTGGGGCTCAAGTGGTTACAAATTAAGAATACACTAAAGTTAGCCCAATTTATGGCCATAATGTGAAAGATGATGTTACACCGAGTAAATAGATACCCAACATGTTACACTTTAATATTGCACACACTCATGGAATGGGGCCAAACTTCAGTACTTGAAAATACCCATAGGCAACGCTTTTTTATGTGTTTCAGGTTACCAGTTTAGATTTACAGAGGAGGTCTAGTGCTAAAAGTATTGCTCTCGCTCTAACGTACGCTATGATACCTCACATGTGGGGTTTGAACGGGGGTTCAATATGTGGGCGGGACTTACAGATTTAAGGCCCGCCCACATATGGAAACATCCTTCAAACCACACATGTGAGGTATCATAGCGTGCGTAAGAGCGAGAGGGATACTTTTAGCACTAGACCTCATCTGTAAATCTAAACTGGTAACCGGAAACAAAAAAAATGCTGCTTGTTCGCTTCTGACTGCAAGCTACTAGGGACAGGGGCGTTTAAATTATTATTATTTATGTTTGTTACGTAAAAATTCGATAAGACCTCCCGTTCAGCTTGTAAAGCATCAGTTCAGGGGGACCAAAAAAAAATTAAACACCTCTAATGCTTTCATCCGCCATTGCAGATTTGATTCTGGTACTGCATTTCGAGTGAACTGGGCATGCTCGAACACTTAGAAAAAGAAGCTGGAAGTTTCAGCCTGAAAATGACATGCATCTTTCTGAGCATGCTCAGAAAGCAGTTTTTTTTGGCTTAGTAATTTAAGGACATCCTTAACAGGTGTAAGCAGTTACAAGTGCACACAAACTAGAGGCTGACATTTCTTCATGTGTTTCCAATTGGTTCATTAGCACACATGTTATAAAAAGCGTGGATAGTGCAGATGTCAGCTGCCCCTCAGAGGGGGCAGATTTGCTGGCTGGAAGTAATGGCAGAGTGAAACAGAGATGTTTTGGAGCAAGTTTTGTATTTTTTGATGTTTTGTTTGCTGCCTAATTTTGCAAAATGTTTCTTAAGATGTTAATGACTAATGTTTTAATCCTGTGGGTCTATCCTGTTATTTCAAAAGCATGATTTATTTTCCAATGACTGTGAAATAAACGTTGGTCTTTTTTGTTTTTAGGTATTTTTATATATTTTTTTGGTGTGTTTATTTGTAATTTTTTGTTTTGCTTTCCTTGTTTTGTGGACCAATAAAATTACTTCCAAATTTTGAAGTTTGTTTTGTGATATTTTTTTCATGCTATGGATTTCAACCGCTGCAGCTGAAATAGTTTGGGCCTAAACCATCAAGTGTGATTTGTCTCTAAGCTCTTTCCTGGTGTGTATGCATGAAATGTTTAGTCACCAGAAAAGGAAGGGCAAAGCGGTAAGTATTGTTTCCTAGAACTGATGTCCAGACTGATTTTTTAAAGCACATGTGCAAGATGTAGGAAAACCTGCAAACATGGCCTGTTTGGGGGGGGGGGGGTGGTGTATTGGTGGACAGGCTTGAAGTGCTGATTTCCAGCGCTGTGCTTGAAACTAGCACAAGACAATCCTATTCTAATTGTGGGTTGTTTGAGGGAAGCCAATTGAGTGTTAGAACCCCTGCTAGTGTTTTTAGGTTGGGCTTTGTGTCCCTTTTCCTAAAATTGGCTTCACTTCCTGTCACACAGCTGAACAGGAAGTGAGGTTAAAACCCTACCAATGGTCTTTTCTTCGGGACACAGGTCAATCTAACTAGTGTCACCATTAAGCAAATTGCACTGCAGTGTACACCCCAAATGATTAGTTATTTTGGGGTTTAGTAAAGGCAAAGCCGCTCTGCAGTAGAAGCGTAGGCAATGAAAATCAGAAGGTAGGCACTGATGGTTTTTACTTCCAATCCCGCCAAGTTTTTATTTTTCTTCCTTGCTTGTCCACTTGTAGTGCAAAGTGGATTTGCCTTTAGTAAATGGACCCCAAAGTCCAAGATTCCTACTAATTTGGGGTGTACACAGCAAAATGCAATTTCCAAAATGGGAAACTATTTAGATTGATCTGTGTCCCCAACAAAACATTACTCAGGTGTTTCCCTCACTTCCTGCTTGGCAGGAAGTGAATGAATTAAGTAGAAAGTGACAACATTTGTGAGGTGTCTTTACCCTATCAGGGGTACAGGCATCCCCAAAACAAGAAAATAGTTGATTTAACATTGGGTGGTGTTTGTGGGGTTCCCTAACACACATTCATACATATTAGCAACGCTGGATCCTGACCTATTGGCATGGTTATATTTTCTTAAGCCTCTCAATAGAATGATCTGAAATTTGGGGTTAAACTGGAACTATAATCATCACTTTTATTTTTTTGATTTCTTTCATTTTGGATAGAGTTGGGGGGGGGGGGGTTCGAAGCCCTGTCAGTTTATTTTGTATTATCCCTGTCCGTTTGGGGAGATTGGCCTTCACTTCCTGCCCCATAGCTAAACAGGAAGTGATCGAAAAACTAGGCAAATTAAGGGCCCCCCCAGGTCCCCCCCCCCACAGAACTTGTGTGTGTCCCCTGAAAATTCCTGGGTGGGTCATAAAAAAACGGTGTGGCCTTGACAGGAAGGGTGGGTCATTTTTCTATTAGGGGGTGCCAAAATTTGGTCAGGCCAGGGCAGCACAAAACCTAAATATCCTACTGCATATTAGGGCTTATTTAGACAGGATCCAATTTACAGCATGTTTTTAGATTGTGGGAGGAAACCCGCACAGGGAGAACATGCAAACTCCAGGCAGATAGTGTCACGGGCGGGATTCGAACCAGCAACCCTTTTGCTGCTAGGTGAACATGCTACACACTACACTACTGTGCTGAACGAACATGATCGCAGCTGAAAGCATGAGATGTTTTTTTTTTTTTACCAATTCCATGCTTTCCAGCCTGGAGGACAGATGTGGGGTCTAATTGACCCGCCTTTCTCTATAAAGAGGACCTGTCACACACTAGTCCTATTACAAGGGATGTTTACATTCCTTGTAATAGGAAGAAAAGTAAAAAATAATACAAAAAAAGGGACAAACAAGTGCAAAAATGAAAATATTAAGTTAAAAAATAAAATAAAAAGGAATTTAAATGCTCCTGTCCCTCGCACTCAGAAGCGAACACGCATGCAAGTCCCACCCACATATGTAAACATCCTTCAAACCCCACATGTGAGGTATAGCGTGCGTTAGAGTGAGAGCAATAATTTTAGCACTAGACCTCCTCTGTAACTCCAAAGTGGTAACTGAGAAAAAAAGTCAAGCGTTGCCTATGGAGATTTTTAATAACGAAGTTTAGCGCCATTCCATGAGTGTGCGCAATATGAAAGCGTGACTAGTTAGGTATCTATTTACTCGGTGTAACATCATCTTTTACCTTATCCCTAAAAATTGGGCTAGCTTTACTGCTTTCTTATTTTGTCATTCATGAAACAGGTTTTTTTTTTGAAAGCCAAACAAAAAAAAAAACGTTTGAAAAATTTTGGCGCAAATACTGTTGGAAATGTGTCCGAAAAAATGGCCGCCACTTTATTCCCTAGGGTGTTTGTTAATAAAATATATATAATGTTTGGGGGTCCTGAGTAATTTTCAAGGAAGAAAATATAATTGTTACATGAAGGAGAGAAGTGCCAGAATAGGCGTGGTATGGAAGTGGTTAAAGTGCAACAATAAAAGTGAAAAATTCCTTTAAATTTCGTACCTTGGGGGGGGGGGGCAATTAGGGCCGCCATCAGGAATTATGGGGCCCCTTACACAGCTTCAGGCATGGGCCCCTGGAGCAGAAAACAGGGGGGGGGGGTGCTGCCGCCTGATATTGAGAAGGGGGGGGGGGCTGCCGCAATTTGATAAGTTGGGGGGGGGGGGTTCCTTTACTAAAAAATACATATAGAAAAATATATATTAAAAAGGGTGGTAGCCATCCGGGGGCCCTGGGGACCACTGGGCCCTTTAATAAAAATAAACCTCTGGGCCCTTTAATGAAAAATAAATTATAATTTATATATATATATATATATATATATAATATAAAAATAATAAAAAAGGGG
Source organism: Rana kukunoris (assembly GCA_029574335.1). Lineage (NCBI taxonomy): Eukaryota > Metazoa > Chordata > Amphibia > Anura > Ranidae > Rana > Rana kukunoris. The sequence goes on along the minus strand of JAJQKJ010000412.1, from coordinate 1,078 downwards.
GTGCCTTGGGAGCTCAGGCCCCTCACACCCACCATTGCCACCGGGGGCATGGAGAAGGATGGCGATTACAAGTCCAGCTCCTCCTCTCTCGACTTCACGCACAAAAATACACTTTAAAAAAAGAAATTAAAGTAAAAAATAACAAACCTGGGGAAAATGTTTATAACATTTTTATAAGCAAAAAGGTTGTCATCTGGGGCCCTCTGGAAGCTTTCATAATTTATATTATATATATATATATATATATATATATATATATATGTTAAAAAAAAAATATATATATATAAAAATATATAATTTTTTTTTTCTTTTTTTTTTTATAGGTGGGGGGTTGTCATCTGGATCCAGGGGATTCTCCGGGCATGGGGAACCTCCAGACCCCTAAAACAAAACATTTGGCCCTTTAATACAAAAATATGGGGGGTTGCCACCCGGGGCCCTGGGGGCCTCTGGGCCCCTGGGGACCTCCGGACTGCTAAAAAATATTAAATTCCAAAAATTGGCCCTTTAATAAAAAATCCTACAAAAACCAACTAAAAAAATATATATACCAAAAAAAAAAAGAGGGGGGTTGAAGGAGTTTTAGGGGGGACACTGTTATAAAAAAGGTTTAATGATGGGAGGGATTATTTTTGGAATGTAAAGGGGGCTCTTACTACTTTCTGGTTTAACTCCTCCAGTACCCAAGTAGCGACATTTATGTTCAACCATAGCTTGTGTGACCGTATCATATACCCACGGGAGCTCAGGCCTACATATGTGTGATTGATGATTACTGGGGACAGAAACTGCAGATACTGGAGGTCAGTGGGGTGGAATACAGGAAATGATTGGGTGGGTACCGACCTCGGAGTGCATTAGACCGAAGGGACAACAATGGCAGGTCCTCAGGGTCGCCATCACGGTCATGAATTTTGGGGCCCCCTTAACAGCTTCACTGACATTCAACCCCCTGGAGCAGAAAACCGGGGGGGGGGGGGGGGTTCTACCTCGCAGTGAAATTGAAGAAGCGGGGGTGGGGGGGGTTTGTGCCTGCGCCAAATTGAGAAGCAATAAAGCAATAAAGAAAAATATATAT